>BQNB010019259.1:0-67076 GCA_026074375.1 Tanacetum coccineum
AACTGGCTGATATTCTGACGAAGGCAGTAGGAACAGATATATTTCACAAATGTCTAAGCAAGTTGAATTTCGGGAATCCCATCATTCAACTTGAGGGGGAGTGTTGGAAAAGAAAATAAAAGAGAAATTTATGGAATCAGTTTCAAATCATATCCAGTCAACCATTTAGAAGATATCACACATTATTACCAAATAATATCCAGTCAACCATTTATTGTCATCTTGGACACATCAGCAAGAAACGCATTGAAAAGTTGCAACATGATGGACTTCTCAATTCAACTGACCTTAGGGCTTTTGAAAAATGCGTTCCTTGTATGTCTGGAAAGATGGCAAGAAAACCTTACACACATCAAGTGGAAAGGGCCAAAGACTTACTTGGACTAATACACACCGATGTATGTGGCCCATTTAAGATTATGTCAAGACAAGGAGCAAGCTACTTCGTCACTTTCACTGACGACTTTAGTCGTTATGGTTATGTTTACTTGTTAAAGCATAAACATGAAGTGTTTGAAACTTTCAAAGTGTTTCAAAAGGAAGTAGAAAATCAACTCGGTAAGACCATAAAATCGCTACGTTCTGATCGTGGGGGCGAGTATATGAGTCAAGAGTTTTTGGATCATCTAAAGGATCATGGGATTATCGCCCCTTACACACCACAACACAATGGTGTGTCGGAAAGGAGAAATAGAACCCTACTAGATATGGTTCAATCCATGATGAGTCAAACAACTCTTTCAAAGTCCTTTTGGGATTATGCTCTTGAGACTGTTGCACACATTCTCAATATGGTTCTAACTAAGAAGGTTGGAAAGACACCATACAAAGTATGGCATGGGTAAGCCCCTAAGTTGTCTACCCCCCTAAAAGCTGTCTTACCTTAAAAGCTGGGTTAGTGAGCACTTGTTAAGCGAGATACTCTTACCAAGCCTGACAAGTTAGAACCCAGGTCTATTAAGTGTATCTTTGTAGGATACCCAAAGGAAACGATGGGTTATTCCTTCTACTACCCACCCGAGAACAAAGTACTTGTTGCTCGGAATGTTGAATTCCTCGAGAATAGTCTTAATAACTCAAAAGCCAAGTGGGAGTGTAGAAGATCTTGAAATTATTCAAGAAGAAGATATGCATCCTTCTATAAGATACTACTTACATCATGAAGAGGATATAAGAATAGATGAACCTCACAAGTGATAATCATTGTCCCAATTGTAGTCTTTAAAAGGACACGACATGCCCCAGATCATATGTGCTTATACATCGATGCTGAGGAGCATGAGTTAGGGGATCTTGGTGAACCCGCTAACTATAAAGCTGCATTGTTAGACCCTGAGTCTGATAAATGGCTGAATGCTATGAATGTGGAAATGCAATCCATGAAAGACAACGAAGTTTGGGACTTAGTTGATCTTCCTCCTAACGGCAAAACCGTTGGTAGCAAGTGGCTCTTCAAGAAGAAGACCGACATGGATGGAGCTGTACACACCTATAAAGCTCGTCTTGTGGCGAAGGGCTATACTCAAACCCCAGGGATTGATTATGAGGAAACCTTCTCTCCTGTTGCAGACATTAGAGCAATAGGATTCGCCTTAGAGCCATAGCCGCAATTTTTAGACGATGAGATTTGGCAAATGGATGTCAACAACTTCCTTCTCCAAAGGATTCCCGAAGAGGTATACATGGAGCAACCTGAAGGTTTTGTCAATCCAAAATATCCAAACCGAGTATGCAAGCTGAAGCGTTCCATTTATGGGCTTAAGCAAGCATCAAGGCAATGGAATAAATGATTTGATGATGAAATAAAGAAATTTGGTTTCACTCAAAATCGTGATGAGCCATGTGTATATCTAAAAGCTAGTGGGAGTAATGTCACTTTCCTAATCTTGTATGTCGATGACATATTAATCATGGGAAACAACATTCCAAATGTTACAAGATTAAAATCCTACCAGTGGAAGGTGTTTTAACTATGGAAAAGATTTAGGTGTAAGCTGCATATAATACCCTAGAACAAGATCTACAGGATAGATCATACGGGCGTTAATTAGGTTTTGTTAAAAGTGCTTATATCGAAAAAATCTTAAAGCGGTATCACATGGAGAATTCCAAACGTGGAAGTATCCCCATGCAAGAAAAGCTTAGATTGAGTAAATCACAAGGTGCCTCAACACCTGCTGAATTAAAGCGCATGCAAAATGTTCCATATGCCTCGGTTGTAGGTTCTATTATGAGCTGTAGATGTCTACATCGCCCGATGTTGCTTCGCTCAGAACATAACAAGCCGATTTTAACAAAAATCAGGTGATCTCAAAAAAAATTTTTGTTTTTTTGGGACTACTGTTAAGAACTTCCGAAGTATCTCAGTAATACTAAGGACATGTTCTAGTTTTACGGAGGTATATAAAATTGATAGCTTCAGGGTTTCTTGCTACATTGATGCTGGATATCTGACGGATGCTGATGACCTCAAGTCTCAGACTGGATATGTGTTCGTTTTAAATGGAGGTTATCTTGATTGGAAGAGTGTCAAGTAAAGTATTTTCGCTACTTTTTCTGCAGAAGCTGAGTATATTGCTGCCTATGATGCTTCTAAGGAAGCCATTTGGGTTAGGAAATTCATTTCTGGGCTTGGTGTTGTTCCCACAATTGAAGAACCCATAAATATGTATTGTGATAATACTGGAGCAATCACTATAGCTAATGAATCTGGAATCACTAAAGGTCTAGACATTTCTTCGCCAAAGTTCACGTAACCTTCGTTGAAGTTATTGAATTATGGTGACATAAAGTTAGAAAAGGTGCCCACCGATACACTTAGCTGAATCTCTTTTTACTAAGAAGCATAGGCCTTTCCAAAGCATTCGAACATACTAGAATATTGAAATGCTCCAGCTAGAAGTCATCAAACAAAACCATGTTTTATTAGTTATTTGATAGATAGGGAATTGTAAGAACTAAATTATATTCTGATGAATAAAGATACATGGGGGTAATGTTTCATTCATGTAACAATTGTTTATCAGTATATTTAACATATTGTAAATGAATGATTTATCATTCTAAATATGTCCATTACCGGTTAACAATATGGGAGTATTGTTACATAAGGTAAATGTGAGTGTTGGCTATATTCGTTGAATATGTGGACGGTTCCCGCCAAACTCATATGTTACTCACAAGGGATGCGTATTGGACACCCCAACCTTTGAATGTTTACTTTATGGATCCGTTGTCATAAGTAAAATTTCGAAAATGGTTAGTTAAGTCATCCTTAGACTTGAGAATACAAACAAGTTCTGGTATGTGTGGATATCACTTTTTAATTCTAAGTCAAACGTTGTCCTGAAAATGGTAGTTATAAAGACTATTATTGGAAGTGATGTGAAGCAGCATTCACAACACTTGTATTCAAGAAAGAATTTGTTCCTCCACTTGATGTGCAGTATGATACTATTGGCGCCTCTCCAGAATTAATCAGATAATCGTTCGGCCGAACCCAACAGGTAATGCAAGATGATTCTTGATTACATTTGGTATGTCTGTATTAAGTTCTATAACGAGAATCTAAATGGTTAAACTATATGGAATGAGTTAGGATCCATATCCATGGTTTAACGGTATTTGAACAAAGGGATGATTATAGCAAGAGATAAAATAACCATGCTACTGAGAATGTTTATGAAACTTGATCTCAGACACTTCTGGTTTTAAAAACGAATGTGAGTGTTGCTAGACGTTTCCGTCGTTAGTTTGTGGGCAGTCTGCTTCTCCAACTCCCAAGTGGGAGCTGTTGGATTATGGAAGTTGGATGCGCACACATACGGCTAGAAGTGTGTGAGCCTATTGGGGGCACACACGAAAAACATTTAGAGCACGCTTAAACTTCACGAAACGATTCTATGTAAACCTTTGGACATTGAACGATTAAGACAAGAACTTTGTGTGTCCTTATGTGCTAGCCGGCCAAAGGGAAGGTTCTAGGAGGTGTCTTGGTTCGATGTATGTTGGAGATAAGGAGGTGGAAGTATTGGTGATAAGGCTTAAGGGTTGTGTGATAAGGTTTAAACTCTAGGAGTTTATTCTTATCACTTTGAGACTTTGAGGCTATATAAAGACCTCAACTCTTCACCTATTTCAGTCGACATACAAAAATACACCATAAAAGGTTCTGCTTTTCTTTCTCCCTATCATTAACAGCCGAAATCAAAACCCTTTTGTCAAGGCAGTTTGATTTTCGGTTCAATATTAAACCCCTTGTTCATCTTCGGTTAACCCATTTAGGGGTTTTCGATTTGTGGTTTGATCCAAGGCAGTTCCAGGAGGTTTATTACATTGGTTTACTTGTTCCCAAGGAGTGGGAATTGTTTGATTCGATCTAGGGTTTTTATTTGGGCTTATTCGGTTTATTCTGTCTAATTCGGTTACAACCGAATTAGGTGAAACCCTAATATCATCTTCCTGAATTTTGGTTACAAGTATAAGAGAGGTTTTGGGGCTTTTATTCAGGGGTAATTATATATAAGGGTTGTATTGGGTAAACGTGAAGTGTGGACTAGCATCCGGGCATGCTTGTTTACGTATTTGTGTGAGCACTCATAGAGGTGACAATTTAGTCACTAGTTTCATATACTTGGTTACGTGATTTTGCTGGTGACTACAAGGGTATGTCTCTATTTATTTTTCATGTCCCTTATTGTGTGCATATATATGTTAATTGTTTATACTAGACTAGATCTATCCGCTGCGTACTCGTAAGAGTTAATTGGTTAACTTAATTGTTAGATTCCAACAAACTTGGTCAATCGTTCCATCATATTCTTTTACGTATCACCCCATTTACGAATGACATATGATCCTCCATGTACGTATAATTAGAAGATCCTTGGGCTCCCGTGTCAATCGCCGCCATGCTCTTAATAACATCCATTGTTAGAATAACTTATGTACCATTGACTTTCCCGATCAGTTGAGTAGTTTCTGGGGGTTTATTACCATCCACCTTCTTTAACATCGACATCCATTCTATGACCGCATCTTCGTAAAATTTATCTCCCGCAAAATCAAGTACTCCTGCCCAACCAAGATTGTCAAACCGCTCAATGATCCCAAATTCCTCAAAATCACTTCTTTTTAATAGCTTTTCTATGATTATCCTTTTTGCACTAAGCTTTCCCTTAAATAAAATCGGTTTAATCCTATCATCATGCTCCGATAACCGCTTACCCTTTATCCAAACAGCCTCAGGTATCGGTTCAGGTCTTGGATTTCTTGGTTGACAGGATTGGTTTGTTGAAGTTGAACCAGAACCGCTCTTCTTGTTGGCTGCTTGGCGAGTCGTTATCTTTCGTCTTATTCCTTACTCTTGACTTTCTGATATGTTTCTGCAAACATTATTATTTTTCAGATTCTTGCTAACCAATATCATAACAGTAATTCATCACCAAACCAACAAGTTAAAGCCCATGTTCAACTCTTATACACTTTCACACGTACATGCACATTAACAGTAGCAATACATAGATTAGCTCCAAATTAAAGTGTATATATGTACAGACTATCACGTCCTTCACACATTTTCGAGGTCAATTGGGATGCACAGATTGCGTTCTGGAATGATCCCAAGAACCGTGCTCGGGCGACCCAAAATAAACAAAACCGGGCAAAAAGCAAAGTCATATGCCGACAAGGATCCCGGTCTATTGCCGCCCTTCGAGATATGCATGTAATAAACATCATAATTATTTTACATATATATAATTAACGCTGTCATTTTTAATTTGTTTCATCTTATATACGTGTGTATGTGCAGATGGAGAGCTCAGCTACTAAAGAGTACCCGTCGCTGATCCATACCTTCTTCTTGACACATACTGTTAACGGCGTATTCTTGAACCCTGAGGACAAAGCTCTATATGTAAGTTTTGTTTCAAAACATACACTTTAATGATTTGTCGAGAAATAATGTAGTAACCCGACTAATATATTAACTATCTTGTGTTTTTGTGATTACATAGGAGGAGATGCTGAGGCTACAGGGTGTAGGCTCCAACACCGATACAGGTGTGCCCTACACTGATGATGAGATAATGGCCATCGTTCGCGGGGGCAAGCAGCGGGGGCACATTCCCGGTGTTGGTAGGGTTTTTCCAGGACAGGGCACGGTCATTCTACCTTCGCCTCCATGCACGCACTCCTCTGATGTCGTTAAGCTCAAAAAGAGAGAGAAGGTGCTAACGCGTCACATTAAGGAGTGACGACAAGTTTTCCCAAATGCTTACTCAACTTGAGTCATAGCCTGAGATAGGTGGTGGCAGCGGGAGTGGCGGGCGCGGGGATGATGAGCAGGGAGATCATGAGGACGACAGCGAGGACGGAGAGGATGAGGACGATAGTTAGGAGATGTTGGGTAAGTATATATATGCTATTTTGTGTCTTAAGTACGTGTGTTTTGGAACTTGTTATCTTGGCGACCCTTATGTGAATATTTGTTTCCCCGTACATTTAGAACTTGTTATCTTGGTGAATATTGACTTGTATCTTGCGGATAATGCAAGTTTTGTGACTTCGTCACCCGTTTGTTAGGCTATTGTGTTTATTCGGATTTTGGATGTATTTAGCTTTATTATATCAAATGCGTGATCGTAAGTCTTGGATACAAGTTGTAATGTATTTTGGTAGATTATATATTGGTTTATACAGGTTTGAGTATTGGTAGATTTTTTCTGGAAAAATTTCGAAAAAAATCTGGAAATAGCTTGCTGTGCAGGCAGTATCAAAAAAAAAATTGCAGACTTATCCCGGGCGACATGTCGCCCAGGATAAGTTAAGCGACTTATCCCGGGTGACATGTCGCCCGGGATAAGTTAAAAGAAAAATTTATTAAAGGGTTTCCCGGGCGACATGTCGCCCGGGAAAGTTTGGAAAAAAATATTAAAAATCTATCCCGGGCGACATGTCGCCCGGGAAAGCTACAACTAAACGACAAAAAATATTGCCACGTTGACTAGTCAATTTATTTCAATGTTTTCCCGGGCGACATGTCGCCCGGGATTCTACGTAATTAAGTAATTAATCAAGCTTCAATATTAATTACTCATTTTATAAAATTAGTATCCCGGGCGACATGTCGCCCGAGAAAACCTTCCACCGTGACAAATATTTGTTTGACTGAAACTGTGTGGGCCCCACGATGTCGCCCGGGTAAATCGCTCGGGAACGTATCCCCTTCAAGCTTTTCCGCTCTACCTATCCCGGGCGATATCCCCAGTAACAAGTCGCCCGGGATACCCCGGATTTGTCGCTGGGGAATATGGCAAATGTTGTAGTGTGTGTAGTGTAACCCAAACAAGCCAAGCCAATAACATTCGACAAATTCAATATAAAGCTAGTGATTATATTGTTGGGTATTACTTGTAAGATCCATAAACACGCAAAACAACTGATTCTTGACTTTGGTTTGAATTATTTTTTTTTTGAACGGCAAAGATGGAATATATATAAAAAAAAGAGACTAGCAAGACGCTAGAAACTTAAAGTACAATAGAGTCAACAAAAAGAATTACATAACATCAAAAAATGGTAAAATCCCGAGACTTTAACTGCGAGGGAATCAAAAGGGATGAAAAAACTTTTGACACGAAGGCCGACGGATCGGTTTTCACTTCGGCAAAAGAAAAACCCCCCATCCCGGAGGCCGAGCCACCGGTTTTCACTTCGGGATGGATTTTGATGAAACCCCAAACAAGTCCCGAGAGAAGGATGAAAAGAAGAACCATCCTCAAAACCGACGAAGATGCCAAACGAAAAAACCTTGGCGTACAGGTACGCCAACCCAGCGAACTTGAACGCCAGCTTCAGGAAAAAACCAAAAGCAGCTCTAACCATTGCCATTACGCGTGATCGAAAGGGGATACATAAGCCAGTCATTCCAAGATAACTTCATATGGTCCCTATTGTGAAGCCACGAAAATGAAGAGAAACGAACATTATCGAATAGATCACTTTTCCTCAACGGTTGAGAGCTAAACGTGACGCTATTTCGGTATCTCCAAAGCCACCAAAGAACCGAAGTAGTAATAACATAGAACCTGTGTTTTTTCTCTTTAGAAGCATGCCAAAAGATGATCCAATCATTGAAAGAATCCCAAGAAGAAGCATGCCAACGAAAAAACTTTGGTTTGAATTATTATCACTACTTTGAGCATACAAAGTACAGACACGTAGGTTCAAATAGGAATCTTAATAAAAATACATACCTTGGCATGAAATTAATCAACATGGATGTGAAATCAAACAAGAATATTAAAAACCTAATTCGCTGTGGTCGCTCAAGTGAGGAGGGGTTCTATTGAAGTAAAAAAAAGTCTTCGATTAGGGTAATCGATATTTGTAATCGTGTAGGGTAAATAAAACAATAAACTCATTAACCCCTCTATTAATAGATTTAAGTTGCAAACATAAAGAATCCCTACTTTAACAAAAGTACCCATATTAAAAAAAATCGATGCTTCTTTTTTTTACATATTCTTATTAGACTCGCTTTAAGGATCTGTATAAAAATAGTACTGAAACTTAAAATTAAGTATTTTACTTGAAATCTCAATATTCTCTTTATACAATCATAACTCTCTTTACACTTCCCACCCCAACTTTGATCATTACAATAATGTAATGTTCAAAGTTGCGACCAACAGGTTGGAATAAAAAAGATGACAAAAGAAAGCACACATGCAAATTATACAAAAAGGAAATGGTTGCTTCCCGTGTAGCGCTAATTTTAACGTCATCGGCCTGACGATACCTCGTTGGAGTTAATCGCAGAATTGAGATGGTTCCAAGTGAACCACCTCGACAATTTTCACATTACCGTTCTCCATAGGGATGAGCAAAAGAACCAAAGAACCGGACCGGAACCAAGAACCGGACCGGAACCAAGTAGAACCGAACCAGACCAGAACCGTTGGTTCCGGTTCCGGTTCTTGAGTTTGAGATTTTTCGGTTCTTGGGTCGGTTCGGTTCGGTTCCGGAACCAAATACCCAATTATTCTAAAATTATGTAATTTTTTCCATACTTAAATTATACGTACCATAAAAAACCATAGTAGCCTACTTTAAAAACATAGCCAAACACCTTAAAACCTAAGATTTAATCAATTAAAATCATTATCAAAACAATGAAGATAGATTTTATATTTGATTTTTATTTGTAATTTAACGAGATGGTCATAAGCTACAACTACTTTAGTTTAATTCATGTATAACTATGAAAATATAGTTATATACCCACGAGTAGGGGTGTCAGTAGGGTCGGGTTGACTCGACCCGAACCCGATAAGCCTTATCGGGTCGGGTTAAATCGGGTTGGAAAATCTAGTCGGGTTGGTTTGACCCGAACCCGATAACCCGACAAAGAATTGTACTTGGCAGTGGTTATGCCATTAACATAGAGACAAAAAACAGTGGCTCGTGAAGATTTGTAGCGGTGGTGGATTGGACGACTGGTGTTACAAAACTTTGAGACCAAATCTAGAATATAACCATTTACCTCATGGGATGAGACTCAAAATTTCATATATCTACATTTGGTCTGATCCCATGTGGTTAAGGGTATATATTAGATTATTTTTTAGATGCTGCTTTTGAGTCTGATCCCATGGGTGGTGGATTTTGGTATTTCATATGTCTAACTAACGCATAATTTATTTTGCTTCTTTTAGATTTCTAATGGATTGTAGCACCTTCATCATTCCATCATTTCCGTCATTGTTTCCACTTCTTCTCGGACGGCGTCTTATGGAATTATGTAAGTCTTTGTCTTGTTTTATTTTGAGATCTTTTTGGTTTTTGCTTTTCTATAAAGATTAGATTTATTAGTTTGTGTTTAGTTTAGATTTGATCATTTTAAGGTGAAATGCTGACGCGATTAGAAGAAAGAAGATGATACAACAAAATGTAAAATTTATTTATTACTTTTGTTGCTTCGCTAATACTATATAAGTATATATTTTTAGTCGAATCTATCGTAAAGGATCGACCTTCATGTTGCCTCTGGCGGATACATGTGTTATTTTTTGGGATGTATCTCTTCAAACCCTGTTTTGTTAATTTTCAGATTCAATATGAAAGAAATGTACATTTGCACTACGTAACTAGAAACCTTAGAAATATCAGCAAGATTGCCTATTGTTAAAGGCTTAAACCAAGTTTGTGGGTATTGCTAAAGTGTGAATAGAGTGATGGTGGAAAAAAGGTACACTAGGGTATGAAAATTTCCAAGCTTGAGGAAACTGTACACTATAATATAAATTAAAATTGTCTATTAGGTGTAACTTTAATGCTATCGTTACATGCTATTCAATATTGTAACTTTTTTTAACATGTTCAATATTGTAAGTTAATGCTTATTGTTTCATGATGTTCAATATTTTAAGGAAAAAGATCATCTCATGTTCATTTAAACATGAGAGGTAATGTTGTGCTTTAAGTGATTGTACATTTGATTAAAAATCAAATGTACAATCACTTAAAACACAACATTACCTCTCATGTTCAAATGAACATGAGAGGATCCTTATCCATATTTTAATGTTGATATATTACTACTGTATTATATTTGTACTATCAACCAACTCTTACTTACTACAGACATAGTACATTTATGGTAAGGGTCAAAACTCAAAATTGAACTTGTATTGCGTGAATCAAAGAATGGTGGTAGGATATGGGTTCATAAAGTGTCAGGCGGGTCACATCAAATTATCTTTTGTATACTCGAAATATGTTGATACACTAGCGTTGAAAAGTTAATTAAATTTGTAGACCTAGTCATAACTCTTTTTTCCAAAGGTTGTATTTAACATAGACTCATTTGCATCTTAACAAAACTAAACCAATTTTCAAGCAAACAACCTAGCGCCATAGCATTAAAACTCTTTTCAGAGACTTGGAGGCATGAAAGGACATAAGTCTCATGGTAATAAGGGTGAGTTTAAAGTGTTGTCTCTCACCCAGACGCGTCGGCCTTATAAACGTCACCCCGGTGTGACATGTCCCTTGATTTTGTGAGGAACTCAGTAGATCACAAGACTGAGTTGTGTGCAAAGAGAGAAATTATACTTTGTGTGTGTGAGTATATTGAGAAGTATATTTGTGTATAAAGTGGGGTACGTTTGGATGGTGAAGTTGATTGTCATATTATAGCATGTTGGTGGTTATATTGGTGTCAAAGTAAAAAACTGACCCGACGATGAGTTGACGGTAATGTTTGCGATCACTCATACTATCATCCTAAAAGACCATATCATTACATGAAATTTATTATCATCACAAAAAAAATAATACTCAGCTTCTAATAAAACTAACATTTAGTGAAACTTAAAAGCCAAATTATCACCATATTACTAATTTTTTTTTTAGAACGGCAACTATTATAAAACCAACTAGCAAGAAGCTAGAAAAAGAATTACAAAGAGATCAAATAGGGGTGTTGCAACCAACTATCCCAACTAAAAGTACAATTACATCTAGAAAGGCACCAAGTGAAAGAGCGCGAAACAATATCGTCAAAAATAACATCTTTACGAGGGGCTTTCGACGAGAAGAGCAACTGATTACGAAACATCCATACGCTCCACCAAGTTATATAAAGAACTCCTTCCAGCAAATCTTTAACTTTAGAGCTTAATCTGATGGAATTGAACCAATTAAGCCAATCAGCATATGAACCAAGGGGCGTCCATGATAGATTCCACCAGCGGCATACGAGCCTGACGATATCCGTAGCCAATCTGCAACTGAAGAACAAGTGCGAGGAATCTTCCTGAGCAGAGGAGCAAAGCGGACATAAAAGATCAGAAACTAGGACACCACGATGTTGTAAATTGGATCGAGTAGGCAACCGATCCAGGAAAACCTTCCAAGCAAAAACATTTATTTTTATTGGAACATATTTAACCCATCGAGTAGCAGTAGGGGCTTTCGGCAAGAAACATTCATCAAGAAGAATGCGAACATCTTTGACCCGAAAAACACCTTCCCCATTTAAATCCCACACCCATCTATCCTCCATATTAGACAACAATGTCCCTTCAATATATGTTTGAAGAAGAGCTAATTGAGAAGATTCAACCCCTCCTCTAACAGAACGACGAAGAGAAGAGGTAACCGAGAATTGCAGTTTATCAGCCACCGTACAATCTTTATTAATCTCCAAAGCATAAATTCGTGGAAACATAACACGAAGTTGAGTGTCACCAATCCAAACTTCATTCCAAAATTGCGTGCGTAAACCATTACCCACACGAATATGACAGTGAGAAATCAGGTCCACACCACGATCTTTAAGCATATGCACCTCCCGAATAATGGATTTCCAAGTCGAGAGTCGGGTTGGTTTGACCCGAACCCGATAACTCGACAATTTTATCGGGTCGGGTTCGGGTTAAATAAATAATTTTATCGGGTTATCGGGTCAACCCGATAAGACCCGAAAATTATATTTTATCTTTCAAGTTATAGTTTTTGTGCTATTCTGAGAAAATACTAGCAATGACGAGTGTGCAATTCATCAAAACAATTTTTAAAAACATTTAACTAATACTCCAGTATCATTCAGTAATGTTAAACAGGAAACTACATGCACACATAAATAGTACTACGTAGAATTTACACCACTCACTATCATTTTGAACAAGCATGATGTTTAAAGTCAATAATTATACTTTTGATTTATATTTTCGATGTTTGAGTATTACTCCCTCCGTCCCTAAATAAGTGTCCACTTTTGACTTTCGAAGTCAATCTTCTTCAACTTTAACCTTAAATTATTTTGTTTGTGTTATATTATACTATATGCAAAATATATTAATGAATTGAATTTTAAATGTATTTTCATTGGTATTATTTCATCAAGTATTATATAACACAAACAAAATAATTTAAGGTTAAAGTTGAAGAAGATTGACTTCGAAAGTCAATAGTGGACACTTATTTAGGGACGGAGGGAGTATAAATTTACGTTTGGCATAGGGTTGGGGAGATGAGTTGTTAAGGAAATACAGTAACAAAAATGATGCACTGATAACATTCACTTAGGAGTATACTGTATACTTGATCAAATAAATTGACTTACGGGGTAATGATGTTTAAAGTCACAAAATATTGCAAGTGGAATTTACCTCTGCTTCTACTGAGAACACAGAAACAATAACATGAGCCTCTGTTCCTTGCTACACAAACAAATATGTTTATACCCGATAACCCGAATCACCCGACCCGATTCCCACCCGAACCCGATTCTTAATAGGGTCGGGTTGCGGGTCACTTTTTAAAAATTCAAAACCTGACTCAACCCGACCCAATAACCCGACCCGATAACACCCCTACCCTCGAGTTTGTGTAAATAAATATTGATCATGATTCAATTTGTTTGGCTTTTTTACTTTTTATCACTAAGTTGTGTTTTAAAACAAATATAATCATGATTCAATTTTTATGCTTTTTATTGGCTTAATTCAATTTTTACAGAATATCAGTTCTTATCCGGGTAGACCCAAAGAACCGGAACCGGAACTGGAACCGGAACCAGAACCGAAAAATATATTTGGTTTGGTTCTCGGTTCTTACTTTTTCTCAAAATTCGGTTCTCGGATCCATCGGTTCCGGTTTCAGTTCCACCGGTTCCAGACCCATGCTCATCCCTAGTTCTCCATCATGATGTATGCTTTAAGTCGATGTCCGTTAACCTTGATGGGTTCACCATTGTCCATGTTTTTAATTTCCACCGCTCCATGTGGACAAATGATACGTATTAATTGTTAAATTAAATTTGCAAGTTTTAAATTTATAGAAATCATCTACCGATGTATACACGCACTAACGGGCAGAGAACCCGGTCGTATGTAGTGCAGGACTTGGTATATCTAAGATCGTCACAAGAGCTTGTTGTATTAGTTTTAATTTAAAATGTGTCACAGGTTTAAAAAATGATTTTGAATTGATTTGAAATTTTAACAGGAAAATAAATGCGAAAAGTAAATGAATTGAGAACAGTTAGGGAGAAAAGTGTACTAGCATAGTTATTTCATTACTAATGCTATGTTATGTTTCCTAGTGCAAGGCCTATATATCATTTTATTAGTGGTTCTAATATCAACAGACCCGAATTGGCATTAGTCCTATACTTCCTGCGATCCCAATTTCTTGAAAGTCATGAAGGTAGGGCATCCAAGTTGTAGTGATTAAACCCCAACTATCCTAAAGACCTGTCTATAACCTAGATAGATTATAAACCCTCTTTGAAAGAGTTCCTAAGCTTTTTAAGTATTTAATGTGATAAAGATGGTAATTTGGTAAATTCCTACACTAGGGATAGATGCCAACTTATCCTAGTACCCCACTGATCTTAAGTTCAACATGTCAGCCTAATAAGAAGACTAACAGGATCTAAACCACCCTTAATACTACCAAAAATCAAGGATCAATGACAGAAAATAAGGATATCTAATTCAAATGATAAATAAACGAGAAACAATCATAACATCAGTAAATTCATAACTAGGCTAGCACTAGAAGTGCTTAGCCACTCATAGCAACAACAAGGTAAGAAATAATGAAAGAGATCTTGGATTAAACCATCATAATTCTTACAAGATGTGTTTATGAATGATTAATACAAAAAGTAAGATAAGTGACTTCTCTCTTGGACTACTGGTGGAATTCTTCGACTTTTGGAAGCTTGTATCGCCCCTTGGTTCTGTGTTGGAAGGGTTGATGTCGAATGTGAAGAATAAGGGCTCTATTTATAAGTTTCGTATTCGTTACGACATAATTGATGAGTTGGGTTACGTCGTAACCATGGTGATGTGGGCTTCCATAATCCAGGCTTAATATATGTTACAGCGTAATTGTATAGACCATGTTACGTTGTAACTGTGACTAGGATGCGTCATCTTTCTTCAACATGGCAGGTTACGGTCTAATTGTGACGAAGCAGTTACGCTGTAACTGTAGTGATGACTAATTTCTTCTTTAATTTGGTTACGGCGTAACTCTTGCGGGGTGGTTACGCCGTAATTGGCTTTGAGATCCTTCATTTGCTTGTTTTCCACGTCCAAATCTCGCGTCTCTTGCTCCAATGCTCGTATTTTTCCTGTAAACGAAATAAGAAGTGATTAAGTATCATTTTCAGACATTTAAACAATATTTACAAGCATTTTGTAAGGGATTTTGATACTAAAAAGTATTAACTATTTGATGTTATTAAATATCCCCCCACTTGACTTCTATTTGCCCTCAAGTAGACCTGTTAGAATAATTCATAAAAAGATTTCCCCAATTTAACTTAGATAAATGAATTCATAATTTACTTATGCTAGAAAACATCAAATCCGAATACCTCATGAAAAAAGGATCAAAATCACTCAACTCTTACTAGTCTAAGTGTTTTATTTTTGGGGTGATCACTCAACTGCATTGTCATAGCATGTATTTAATCTATCTTAAGGATTTAAACAAATGGTACTCTTGTAAAAACCCTTAGCTCATAGAGACTTTCCCCACTTACAGCTTAATGAAATTTTATAGCTCTGAAAGTCCACTGTCCAACTATCCAATGGAATCAGAACGTTATTTGTTGAATTATCTAGGTTCACCTGCTAGTCAACTTATTCACTAAACCAAATGCAATATCCGATTAACTAGTTAAGCCAGAAGTGTATCCTTAACACGGATTTAGAAGGACAATATTTGTGATCCTATGATTCTAGATGTATAAATTACTATATGGAGAGCTATCCCGGCATCTAGATTACTTGGTTCGTATCACTAGATCCAGTTGAATGATAGGTCGCATACAAAAGCACATAAACAAGTATAAATTGATAAACATAAACAAGCATACAATGATAAATTAAGAAATCGAGATATAAACAAAATCAAACATTCAGATCTTCATAATAATGGCTAATACCCGAAGGTATTAGCCTTCAAACATCATAATTAATACAAGAGTAATGGCTTAGCCAAGGTAAACTAACCGAGTTAACGAATGATACCAAAAACTAAAAACAATTACAAAAGTATAAGAAATTACACGTTGTCTCCTATGGATTAGAATGCGTTGCAAGACCTCTTCTGCTCTTTTTCTCCTCTGAAAATTGACTTTGTGGTTTAGGTATCGAGAATATGATTTAGCACACTTAAAACTCATTTTTGAGTTTTGTATTTATAGGGACTAGGTGTCGGTGTTGAATGACGGCGGTATCCTAATGTATTGGGGATACACGATTGGGGTTTCTTGGAGTAGGTAACAACGTTTGATATCTTTCCAGAAAATTCACATTCATATATTCTTTCAATACGGCGTATTGGTCTTCTCTGGATACGGCGTATTGATCATGTGGTCTTGTGTCTTTAGTGATGCAGGCCACGATAGCGGTAATCTTCCTTATGATACGGCGTAATTGTTATCAAATAGTAATCTTCATATATCTCGTTACGCTCCAAATGCGAGTGAGCTTTTTGCTAATATTCACCAAGTACTCCATAATTACTGCAATTCTCAAATATAAATGATTAAGTAACAATTCTTTGCAATAATTATAACAAAAAGGTTTTAAATTACAATGGGAATAAATGATCTATATAACATAGAACGGTATTTGATGTCAACAACGACGTTAACCTGTACGTCCTAGTTACGCCGTAACGGTGACTGAGGATGGTCATCAGTCTTCTGCGTGGCAGGTAAACGACGTAATTGTTACTAGCAGTCTTCTTGGGAA
Source organism: Tanacetum coccineum (assembly GCA_026074375.1). Taxonomy (NCBI): domain Eukaryota; kingdom Viridiplantae; phylum Streptophyta; class Magnoliopsida; order Asterales; family Asteraceae; genus Tanacetum; species Tanacetum coccineum. The sequence goes on from BQNB010019259.1 coordinate 16,785, forward strand.
TACAGAAATTTGCACCAGCTCGAATTAGGGTCAAACACCTTTAAAGGCAATATTGGTGACACACCCACACAGACAAAAAAAAACACGAGACCTAAACAGGTGATTGACTATATCTTATACGCAAACGATCCAGAAAAGGTGACAAAACCACACATGCTCGCCCAAATCCATGAGCAAGACATATGTGATTGCTCAACTACTTAACTCGAGCAGGCTAAAGGTCAGAATTGTTACGAAGGGTAGGAATAAGACATGGGATACACATTTAATTAGTGTTAAATAAAATTAACAAAAAACAAATAGTCTAAATAATCTAAGGTTGTCATAACCGGCTACCGTCCATCTATGAGTCCAAGTATCCGAGTGTGGAAATCTGATCAAAATAATAGGCTAGTATTGGATGTAATGATGAGGTCCTTCTTTGAAATGATGAAGCAGATCATACTAGCCTAACTTTCAAAATCATACAGATGGCTTATAGGTGCACTATCTTCATATCTCGAACAACTTCTTGGTTTTATAACACGTAACCAACATCAATATGCTACAGATTTTTACACTAACACTTTTTTTATAAGAAACAATATACATATCCCCCACTTGAGATGAACAATATTGAAAGTGATGATACATGGAGGTCTTCATAGATAAAGAGTGATAGGTCTTCCACGAATGCGCAAAATTTCCGAACCCATTCCCCTAAATGGGACTAAGTATACATAGATCAACACAAAAAAAAATTTAAATAAGACTACCGGGTTGGCTAAGGCGAAATGGTGAAACGATACATTTAACATATAGGGTTACAACAAGGATTGGCTCAACAGGGTGATCTAGGGGTATCTTGCAATAAAAATGAGTGTAACAAGGGGTTTTAACACATGAGGTTGATAAGTCAGTGTAACAAGTCGATAAACGCACACAACATTACACATATGAGCTATTTTTTTAGTTACTTCCTAAATGTTGCCTTTTTGAACAATATATTCCTGCTAATCAATTAGGTCTCGAAATGATGTAAATGCCGAGTTCTAAAGTCTACAATACTATCGGGACACTCATATTTAAGTGGATTTTTGTATAATAGATGAAAATGGATCATTAGGCTTAACATCGCTAATTGAAATAAAGGGTAATAGTGCGCTCGGCAAAGATTTATTCTAGTTCAGTAAGAAAAGCATGTCAAAATTTTTAAAATTGGCACAATTTTTCAAAAGAAAACTAGAAAATCGAAGGCAAGTATAAGTCAAGTGGTAATTCTACTCCTATTCCCCCACTTGGTTTGTACAATGTCCCTATTGTACATTTAAGAAAATGAAAATTCAAAAATAAGAGTAGAATTAGGACGAGAGATTCTCCTGAGCATTGCTTTGTACTTCGAATGATAATGACAAGAGATAAACTCTTGACAAGTAAATCCTGAGCAAACTCTTAATCCCCTGAAATCACTAAATAAACTACAAGCATTAAACATTCAAAATAAAGTATATAGGAAACCCTAACTCACTTTCGTAGGAATCACGGTTGCATTTAGCATATGCAACAAGCCTTTTAAACCACTTGGTGGCCCAAGTGGACGAGTGAAGTCTCGTGAGGGTTTCCAGAGAACGTACTCAAAAGTTCATTTAATTATACACGGTTTTGTAAAAGTTTCGAACATAATTAAGGTTTTCAGGAAGGAGTTACGTCGCAGCCATGAATTGAGTTACGCAGTAACTATGTGTGACAACTGCCTATTTTAAAGTCAGTAACCGATAACAAAATTACGACATTTTTGCCTCCATTAAATTTTTGTTGAGTCACTTTCTAAATGTCATGTCATTTTATGTACTAAACATTCATTTTCTTAGGAACTCTAATTTTACGAACGCACCTTCGACCTATGATCTTAGGAAAACGTCTTAACGATTAATGATATGCTCAAGGGTCATTAAAACAATGTCAATAATCATACACATAAATCATTCACTTTTATGAACTTAGGTCACTTCACTTTTTATAACTTGCAAGTCTCCCGGTAAACCCGATATTGCGCAATTTTTTACGTTTTTGCACTTACGCTTCTTATAACGGACTTAAAACACTTCAATATGACCTAAGTGTATAAATTCACTCTTAACCAACATTACATAACACATTTTACATTTAACCTACAATATACTCCACATTATACAAATAACTATACATTTTTACACAAACCTTATACATTTAACATACCAAATACCACATACACTAAATAAATACATACAAAATAATTTTAAACACAATAGTTACCACTTGAGCGTGAAATGTGCTTCGTTTGAAGCTTTGTACGGAAAGAAATTTCAAACGCCCATTTCTTAGGCAAAAGAGATATGCAGACCAGATATTGTCTAGGAAATTACAAACAAGATTTTTCTAATTAAAGAGAGACTTGAAACTGCTCGAGATCGCCAAAGCCGTTAGAGTTCAGTGTTGGTGACAAAGTACTACTCAAGGTATCTGATGTGCTATCGTGTAGGGTCAATTTATTGATTACCAAGTTTTAAATTTATATTGAGTCGACTTATCCTAAAACAACACTTTAACGGGCAGTGTACCCGATCAGGTAGAGTTTCATGGTAAGCAGGGTGTCGAACACTAAGAGCGAGGTCGTTAACCTTATATTCTATCAGTATTTTAATTAATCTAATTAAGTTAATTCTAATTACTTGTTAAACCTATGCTATATACGTTTCTAATGATAAAGGGAGGTTTTCAGCCTGAGAGACTGGCACAGGTTTTATGGTGACAATAATCAATTCAAAACACAATAAACATGCAAGAAAACAATCAGAAGATAAAAGAGCGGTACAAGCCAAATGATAGAAAACCGTATTAGCCATATTAAATCCGATTAAATGCTGGTATGTTTGTTTAGTGCAATGATTTCTTATCTCAAAGCGGCATATCATTCTTAAGACTTAGGCGGGACATCATCCTAAGACCTAGACATGTTAAATCCTGTCACAATTAACGTATTCGCATAAAGCATCCTTTTAGTTTAATTATAATCTATCTAGGGATTAAAGCAATGGTCATCTTGTTAAACCCTAGCCCATCGGGACTTTACCCACTAACTGGTTAACGGTATTTTATATACTGGTAGTTCACTATTCAAGTCTTTATCAATTAATTAAAACATACTTGTTGAAACATTACGGGTCACCTGCCGGTCCAACTAAGCTCCTAAATTTAAAGACAAAGATAGAACATTATTTGTGATCATATTGGTCCAGTAATATAAAACACGATATGGAGAGCTATCCCAGTATCTAGTTCACTTGTTAGGCATAACTAGACCTAGTTGAATGATAGGTCGCATATTCAAACACGTAGACAAGTATCATGTGATAAACATAATTAAACTTTCAACGATAAATTAAGAAATCGGGTTTAAAACAAACCAAACATTAAATCTTCATTAAGATGGATAATACCCAAGGGCATTAGCCCATAACCATTGTAATTATACAAACGTGATTAAATAACCAAGGTAAACTAAACATTTTACCGAACGATACCAAAAATTAAATGATTAAAGAGTATAGGAATTACACGGTGTCTTCTATGGAATCGTGATCGATGCATGACCTTTGGCTGCTCTTATTCTCTTTAGAAAATCATCTTTTATATTTATGGTATAGAGAATATGATTTGCACACCGAAAACTCGTTTCTGAATCTTTTATTTATAGTGTCTGAAAAAGACTAGATACGCCGTATTAAGTGAGGTCAATACGGCGTATAGGGATGTTTTCCTTGGAGTGCACGCTAAGTTTATAATCAATCAGATATATCTTCCCAAATTATATTTATTCAACAAATCTCTGAATAGTTATCCAACTGGATACGGCGTATGAAGGAACTTGGAAATGCCGTATTGGGAAGTGAGAATGCGCATTTTCTTGTGAAGTCCAGGCGTTGATACACCTTATCTTCTTTCCTGGATATGGCGTATTGGGTAGAAATAAACAAAGTGCGCCTTTTAGCATGTCTTCACAAATCACTTCGTAATTACTGCAATTTACAACTTTAAGCAATTAAGTAACGATTCTTGCAATAATTATATAAAAGTGGATAATTTATTCGGGATAAATGATGGTATAAATGTAACATTATTTGATGTTATTAAATATCCCCCCTCTTGAATCTTACTTGTCCTCAAGTAGACTCTAGAAATTTATTGAAAATGTATCCCAACCGGAGTTAAGATTTTTTCGTTAAGCATTTCTTTTGTTTTAATCACCTATACAAAACCAAGCACCTCACGAAATATAGGAAATGAAAACACTCAGATCACTAAACTAATCTAGGGTGTAACATTTAATTGGTACGCTCAATTGCTCGGTCATGATTAGTTTCATATCATATGCTTGGCAAGGATACACATCTTCACCACTAGATGTTGGGATCTGAGATTTGATGATTACAAAACTACTTATGCTTAAATGAAGACGGATGAAACAACAAGGGATTAATATGACACTTTGGTATTCTACATATGGAAGAATTAAAAGCTGAAAGATTTCCATGAAGATAAGCATTGAAAAGTCAAAGAATATCAAAGATAAAGGAAGGTTTTAATTAGTTTTAATTAGCTTCCTAATACAATTAATTAGCTTCCTTTGTAAGCCTTAATATCCCTCTATATAAAGGGTATTAGGTATGTAGGTTTAAGATATCCATCATAGTTAGATCTCTCCAATGAGAGTCTAGACACACCAAAGAAAGCGTGTGTATTATTAGTTGGCTTATTAGTTAGTTTATTAGATAGTTAGTGTAGCCTCAAGGATTGTGGATCCTTGTTACAGTTTGTAACCATTTATTCTGATCAAATTAATGGAGGCCTGAATGTTTAGTAGTAAAACCTTGTTTAACAACATTACTATTCTTTATAATTTCCGCTGTGCTTATTAATGTTGTTTGTAAAACTAATCCTAGATGGGCAAAACGATCTCCACAATTGGTATCAGAGCCTGGTGGCTCTTGATCTAGGATCTACAAGGTTTGTTGATGTCGTGCTATGGAGGAAAATAAAGGTATGATTTTCTGTTTTGGAAGTTATGGCCGATTTTGGTGATTTTAGGGTTTTTGCGACACTAAAAAGTGTCATCTTTATATTTAAAAAAAAGACGACTATGATTATTATTGATGCAAGTCGAGATGGTGAAAACTAGGGTTTTTCATTAAACCCTAATATGGTCAAACAGTTTTGGTCGTGTAAAGGTGTGAAACGCAGCAGGTATCCAAAAGTTTTGAAGCTTCAAATGTAGCAAAGATTCATTCATAAAAAGATTTAAGAGAATCATGAAAAGCAGTTGCTTTATTTGGTTGGGAATATTATTGAAGATTTCTTTGGAGTATAAGTTGCCAGTTTATCATTAATACTGCCAAAGGTACTTAATACTGCTCGTTCATGTTGCTGCTACAAATTTATACTGCCATGATCATACTTAATACTGCTGCTAGTACTCGTTAATACTGCTCGCTTTGGTTAGTACTGCTTGTTGATGTATTAGTACTGCCAATAATAGGTTAGTACTGCCAGTTATGCGTTTCTACTGCCAAAGCAAACAAGGAAGTTTTTAATGTTGTTCGTTCATTTTTAATGCTGCTACAAGCTTGGTTCGTTATTACTACTTCTAAGGTTAAACGTGTATTATTCAAGGGAAAGTTTATGTGTATAAAGTTGTTGATAAAAGGAAGTCAGTGATTGAAACTTTGTACTGCTGGCCTTAAAAAGTTTATACTGCCAGTTGTATTTTAGTACTGCTGGCTATAAAAAGTTAATACTGCCAGTTTCATCAGATATCGGACAGAAGAGAAGTTAGTACTGCTAGGCTTGTCTGATAACGGACAGTACATGTTTTTGGCACGCGTTTGGATCTCGGATAGAACTATTTTTCTAAATAGTTTATTCTTATTGATTTATGGCTCGTGTTTTTGGAGATTTATTGAAAAAGTGATTACGAAGACAATTGATTATCACTTATTTGATGTTGTAGTTGAGTTTCACAGATGCGTGTTCTTATCATATCTTAAAGTCGTGTTTATAGCAGGACATTGACTTTAAAGATAACTTGTTCGTGCTTACAATGGTGTGACGAAGACTTGTCAAAATCTAGCAAAGGTGTGTGATTTTTCTTATGGTGCTCAATGCTCACATTTGCTATCACTTAGTATGTGTCTCATAGAAGATGAGGTTTTTGTCAAGAGGTTGCGGTCTACTTATATTTCACAGATTTATTTATAAGTTCGACGTCACGTGGATAGTGCAAGACATAAGACACAAGTTTGGGAGATTCTACTTCTTCATCAAATTCGTTATACTCAGTTTTCTTCATCAGTGATCACTACATAGAGCCTACAGAGTTCGAGATTCAAGAGATGGTAAACATATTGGTTTCAGGGGAAGCTTATTGATTAAATGTTTAACCATCTACATGCACCACTTGAGGGGAAGTGTTTCGTTACTACTGCTAGTCATTTATTACTACTGCTAGTTTATATTTCTACTCTGCTCAGAATTCATTTTTCTTATTATGTGCGTAATGGTGGGCAATTTGGAGTATTGGAAGATCTGAATTATAATTGTGTATATATTTGTACTGTTATGAGCCAAGTTGCATTTCTAACTGAAGACCCCAATTTAAAATTGATAACTAAAAGGGGAAAAGACTACAGAGAATAATGATTTGCATGCTTAATATGTGTGGTGACATGTCCCAAGGGATTCCTATTTATGTATCTTAAGTCAAGGGGAAGCATTGAAGATTTTGTTTCATTCAGGGAGATGATTACATCTCAACTTCAGGGGAAACTTTGGCTTTATAATGAAGTTCGTACGAAGACTTTGTTTTTGTTTATGTCATCATCAATAGGGAAGATTGTGGGATTCTTGATTTATGAGACAAATTTAAATAAAAGAATGAAACAAAATGTAAACAAGAGATGGACCAAGAATGTCAACGATGAAGTTCCTAAATGTCGAAGACAAATATAAGATTTGGTCAAAATAAATAAGAATGAATATAAATGAGAAATAAAAAAAGAGATAATTAATTGATTCTCATCATTAATTATTAATTAGTATCCTTGAAATCCTAGGACTCCTTATGCTATAAAAGGAGGTCTAGGCATTTAGAAAGATCCATCCATAGAAAACTAGAGCTCTCCCAATGAAGTCGTATAAAAGAATATAGTTAGATAGTAATCCAACTAATGAAGTCAAAAGAAACAAATGCTTATGATTACATGATCAAAGGTTTTTAGAATATGTGTGAGATGTATAAACTAATTTAGGACAGAAAGAAAAGGTGCTAAAGGTTGGAAAATCAGTGGGGAATAGTCCAGTATTTATAGGCAAACTGAGTTGCCTTTTTGTCTGGGCGGTCCCCTTAATTAGGGTACCGGTCCCCTTAATAATTAAGGGAACCGCCCTTATAATTAAGGGGTCCGCCCAGGCCAGACGCTCCCTTTTTTGTCCTTTCTAGAACATTTCTAGCCGTTTTTAGGTAGAAAATTTGAATTCAAAATATTTATTTTGAATAAAACATTTCTTTTAAATATAAAAATATTTTGTAAAAGTTATAAAAATGTTTATGACATTTTTATAAAGAATCTGAGGTTGAATAAAAATACCTTTGATCATAAAATACATAAAGCATTTATTTGTTCATACCTTAAGTGATTTTCGTCGGGTGCAAACTTCGTTGAAGCAGACTTGAGACGTCGAGAGATGTTGTCGTATGAATGCATTAATGATTTGTGATCACGAGTAACTTAAGCAGTTTATGTTATGTGTTATAAGTTACATGTTTGTCATCACCAAAACATGAAGAGAATGTATAGATTAAATATCATAATATTTCTACCAACAATCTCCCCCTTTTTGATAATGACAAAATATGTAAACTATAACTCATAGTAAAATGTATAAGTTACTTGTTTACACTTCTTCTCCCCCTTTTGTCGAAGCAAAAAGGTGGACTCTTAGGCGAGACTTATACTACACTTCAAACCATGAAACAAAGAGGCGGGCTTGCATCATCCCTAGTGAAGTCTTGCTCCTATCAACCCTGTTTAATCATCCCAAGATATCTACATTGACACTCGAGCACCCCTTAGCTCATTGCACTCTTATGACACTTGCATTCCATATATATAGACTCTAGCGGATCTATGGATCAAATTTGTTACAAACTCTTAACCTACATCAAGGGTTAGTTTCGTGCAACATAATATATATATAGGTATATATATATATATATATATATAAGAGCAATATTATAGGGGTGGAATACACATATCAAGAAATGTATAGATGTTATAACGGTTGCAATTCCCCCTCAGTATATGCCCCCTTGTTTGGGTCACCAAGGAATCAAGCTATGGAAGTGTGCTACAAAAGAAAAAAATTAGTATAAAAGTGCACATATATATAATAACGATGATAGCTATATATATTAATGCACTAACGGGGAACAAAACATGCATGTCTTAGATACATGCACTCTAAACTATGACATTTTAAAAGAAAAATTAAAACCTAGACATACAACTTATACTTAAGACATGAGAATGTTTAGGAACCAATGACAAGGTTCGACCGATACATGCTTAAGACTTGACCAACACCCTTCGGTATAATACTGACTTTAATAAATGAGAACAAAATTCGTTTATTGATTAACACACTATTATTATGAGAATGACTTCTTCCAAGATATCATTTGGATAAGGAGTATTAACATATTTTGATCAACACATTCCTTATGGTATCATCATCTAACCAGGATGATGATGTGGATTTGAATAGACTAAGGGTTGTATTGAGAGATTTCTAAATCCTCAAGGTTCATTGTTAAGCATTATGTATGCTTTTCATGTTTGGGGTGTTTAAGGATAAACATTATCTTAAGATTTTAGGTCGAACTAAATGTTGATGATAAGGATGATTTGAGGAAACATAACGAGAAGGATAGCGTGAATGGAAAGGGAGTGTTGACAATGTGATTGTGGGTGTTTGTTGGTTGTTAATGTTGCAGAACAAAGTTGAAAATTATGAAAGCGGTGTAAGAGAAGTTAATGGCCTTCACATTGTGATGGACTTAAACAACACTTGAAGATGATGCTTTCTTTGTGTTCTTCACATTTGCTAAAAAGTGGAAATGATTGATGAAAAATGAAAGACAGACATGGTGATGACTCAACATCAATTTGAAGATTTGAATATATTCTTTTGTTCTTCATTGCTAAAACAGTGGAAATGATGGATGGAGCCCTTTTTTTTTTTTTAGAAGCATTTCATTACGAAATTCACTTGACTTTTGACAACATAGGCATACATGCTTATGAGTGTCGGGATATGAGGATGAGACGCATTTCATTACGAAATTCACTTGCTTTTGACAACATAGGCACACATGCTTATGAGTGTCAGGATATAATGATGAGACGCATTTCATTACGAAATTCACTTAACTTTCGACAACATAGGCACACATGCTTATGAGTGTTGGGAAATGAAGATGAGACGCATTTCATTGCAAAATTCACTTGTGGGGAATGGTTACATGGTGAATCTTCTTGTGAAGATGACTAGGTGGATGACTCGTGGTAGTGGTAAGGATGACTCGGTTTTACATTGTTGGTTTCTAGTGAATAAGAATCACATATGTGAGTTCTTGAGAGTATTTGGTTAAAGGATATATGTGAACATGTGTTTTCCCTTCCCTTTTAATTCGTGCTCATCTGGACATAAGTTGTGGAATAAAAAGAATAAATGAAGAAAAATAAAGACAGAAGCGATGAGCTTGACAATGTCATGACGGATGACGGTTAGTATACAATGAACTTCATTCACGAGGTTATGTAGCTCTTCTCGAGTATTGCGAATGTTCATAGAACAATCACACGACGAGGTACGAGGTTGTCTTAAAGGTGGTAGCGGAAATATGGACGGAAGATATTAACCATCTAAATAATAATAGAGGTGTGATAAAGATTTTTGTGAAACGACTTAGACATGAACAATGAGTGACATTTTAATTTGCATTTCGCGAATTAAAAATGCTTAAACATTTCGGATGAAATGATTAAGTTGTCGAGATTTATCGGAATGTATTTAATAGTAACAAGACTATTAAAATGAGAATGACACGTTTATGAGATTTGTTTCAACATTCCTAGACCTAGACTTAAAAAGGTTCACGTTTGAGTGGTTTGGTGAGGATGCCGGCGATGTTGTCTTCCGACGAAACTTTTTCGATGAAGATATTTCCTTTTGGACATTGTCGCGAAGGAAATGATGACGAATTTTGATGAGTTTCTATCCTAAGATCGATGGATAATGTTCGATCCTCATTTTGTATAAGGTGAGCATGACGATAAACTATCATGACATTCCTAAGGGGATGAAAAGGACTAACGGAAGTGAAAGTACTTAGTCTTAAGGTGTGTATATTAAAGAGGCTACGAATCACTTATGTAAAAACTCGTAAGACCTTTTTCACACGAAGGTTGATGTAAGCTTTTAAGTTTAGAAAGAGCATTTTAACATATGTTATTAGAAGGCTTGAATTTTAATTTTCGGATATGACCATTAACGTTTGCGATCGCAAGTTAAAGATACTTGAATATTTCGGATGAAATCTTTAAGTTGTCAAACCTACTTAGAGGAGTGCTCGATATGTATCTAACTTTTTCGTGACGAAAGAGTGGATTATTTGGAAGAAGGCATAAATGGATGTTAAGGGGAGTGTGGGTGAAGACTCTTGGAGATATTAAGACCATTTACGACTCTTTGACCTTTTTATTTGTGAACACGACGCGAAGAAAAAACTATTCCAGTGTGAGAAATTTATACCTAGATGCATAATTCATATAGATATTGGGATATAAGTTTATCCTAGCATGCGTCGGACTAATAATAAAACGATGATTAATGTGTAAGACTCTATGGCATTTACACGTTAATTATCATATATTAAGTTAATATAGTGTATGTGTACAATTAACACGTAAGTCATGTAAAATGAAGCATACAAAACATGATAATTTTAAATGTAATCGTCATGTAAAACATGTTGCATTAGCATTTAGGGAGCTTGTGTCATTTAGATAAACTAAGAAATATTTTATCTAAATTTCTAGAAAAAGACAAATGCCTTTATAGTGGACATGCATTTAATATCTAAGCAATTAAATGTTGAGCATCAAGATTATGAGGACATATAATTGCATTACATGTGAACAAGTAATCATCTTGAAACATAAAGCACATATGTGAGTGTCATTGTGCTAGATTAAACTAAAGAGATGCTATTTTCTACAGGCTATAGTGTGTACTTAATGAGATACAAAGTCTAACGTTGTAGACTATTCATTTGGCATATTTAGGAAGAAGCCATTTAATCAAATTGAGAATGAATATGAGACTATTACTAGTGGTGGTCAATTCAGGATAAACACGACCATTTTTATGGGTTATACACCGAACCCAGCTTCACTCTTGGAAATAATTCAACCGTTAGGTCAAATTGAATTTCTAGTGCAATATATTCTCCCGTAGTCATTCTCATGTTAAACAAAATAGAATTCTTGTATATGCTTAATGAAGTGTAGCAAAGATAAAATTTGTATTCTCTTTTGATAGAGGGCCTAACATGACTCAACTAACATGCTCTAGTTCGCATAATCTTAATCAAGATGTGTGGAGTTCTTAGAGAAGTGTAAGCAAGATGTTTTAATCTTTTGTTCAAGATCTATAGGTTGTTTGGTTTCGATTACATATTGCTTGATTTAACGGATGTCTTATATTTAGTCATCTTACATGTATAGTTGTCACATGTGATATTGAACGTGTTTGGTTTTTCAAAAGCCAAAAGATGTGCTTATTTGTGTCAATGAAAAATATGTTATATTAAGAGTGTTTTAAGAATGCTCTTTTGCATGTCTTGTGAAATGAATCTCATCAAGATTATTTATCTTATTTGAGTTTGTGATTCTTTAATGATAAATGATTGAAAAGAGACATATTTTATTTTTTAAACAAATATGCTTTTCTAAAATTATTATTCATATCAATGTTGTATACCATAATTAAATAAGTATTTGAATAAATGTATTTTTACTTGTTTATGCATTGACACATATTGTGATAGGTTATTTTTCATTTCTAATAACTTATATTTTTCAAATTATATGTAGTGTATTTTCTTGTAACAAAAACCACTTATGCTACAAGAAATAATAAATTCATGGATATATATTATCCTTTATCAATCGTTTAATACGATAAGTTCATAAATTCTTTAAACATAATGTTTCCCAAACATCATGTTATCCTAGGTGAATAAACAAGAATATTATTCTTATTTGAGAATTTAGTTAAAAGTGAATTTTAGCTTTGAGTTGTGCTTTTATGTTGTATGAGCAAAGTTTACATATGTTGTTAGTTTGCTCGTGTTTGGTTTTTCGGAAATGACACATTTACCAATTGCATTGCAATGTAAATTGCTTGAATATTTCGGACGAAACATCCAAGTCGTCAGTCCTAATTCATTGTGTATTTTATGCATGTATTAAACATATTAGTGTAATATTTGGAACACAACCATTGGACAAGTAGACTCAATATGGCATCATCAACACAAGTGTGAGTTATGATCCGATGCATATTCTTTTCATCTAGAAAAGGACGTAATTATTTTTATATCAATCTAGTGTGATTGAGTATGTAGATCTAAGATAATATCTTTTGTTATATATTGATATAGTCTTGAAGCTAAACAAATAAGTATTCAATTTCATGTCCATACTCAAAAATTTGGCAATTAGATTCAATAAATATATCAACCATAATTTGAATAATGAATCGATATATACTCGAGATCTTTCTTGACCCTCACGAACACTCATTTAAAAAAAAAAAAATTTAATAGTGTGTTCCATTAATCCTAAGATTATTTGTGAGAGTAAGGTCAATGAATAATGAAAAGCTAACTTATTGCTTCATGATTGTTATATATTTTGTTTATGTGAAAGACTATTTATTGTTACGTATAATGTGCACACTTTTGACAAATCATAAGTATTATTATACAAAATACAACTCTTGTAAAATGCTATATAAAAGGTGTGTTATGGTGGATCAATTCAAACACACGTATAGTTTGAAAATACATTTTCTTATACTTAAATACTAATATATTAAAATGATCTATTTTCTCTTGTTTAAACAACCTAAGGTCAAACAAGGTAAGTTGTTGAAAATATTTAAACGTGTTGTTGAAAATAGATTAAATCGTTGGAAATATTTAGGTGACTAGTTTTACATATTTATTATTATACTTGATTAAGTTTATTGAACTTTTTTCCTTAGTTATATTCCCATACTCGAAATGATTTACAAGATATTTAATGTAACATTTTAAATTAAGTGAATCTATTGCCTATATGCAATGCAAGAACAATTTCGCAATCTTAGTGCAAGAAATCTAGCATAAGTTCTAGTTAGGCATAATTCGAAAAACTAGCTACAAACGAATAGTATACATGACACATGTGCTTTTAATTAGCTCAATTACAAATAGCAACGATCATTTAATAATTTCTATTCCAAAACTTATGACACAAAAGGGATGTGCATTTAATCACTAGAAGAACAAATAAAAGTACTTGTCGTCGTTTTGTGTATTAGATACAACAATGTATACATGGCTCGGTTTTATTTAAAAATAAAATATTTTTCTCCCCATTTCAAAAATCAAGTTTAATGTTTTTGAAAAGTTAATTACACCATTTTTCAAAGATATACCAACTAGAAATGTCCGACTCAAAAGGAAAAGATAAAATACAAGTTTTATGTTAAAACGAGACTCAACGTTTTGGACAATAAGTAGTATTTTGCCTTTATGACTAACTTAAGTTTGAAATAAATTATGAAAGTATTTTTATATGAAAGTACACTCAATTTTCTTCGAAATGGCGGGTGCCACGACTTCTACGGACTTACAATTAATTTTATATGATTTTTCAAAGTTTCCGAAAATCTGCCGAATCAGACAGGTGGTCCCCTTAAATATAAGGGGGCCGCCCAGGAGATAAGGGGGACGACAATCTGACTCTCATATTTGCATTTTTTGTACAAAATTGTTTACTGACTTTGTGGAAAAGTGTGCAACTTTCTGAACTTGATACCGAACATATAACACTAATTTTAAGCATCATTTTTAAATTCGAGCTAACTAAGTGTATTTAACAACAAAACTAATACAAGTTAAGCAACAAAACACTTTTCATATTTAATCCTCATTCATAGGTAAATTTGAATACATGGATCGTGCTCTATTTTTAAAACCATCTGTTTTGAAAATTAGAGCGACGTGGCTCTTGATACCAATTGTAGAAATCGTAGAATACCAATTGTGGAAATCGCAGAGGGGGGGGTGAATACGTTTCCATTTAAAAACTTAAAATATTTCATAACAAATTATCCATCAAGTTAGATGCAATATGATAAGTGTAAATAATACATCTATATCCATTAGAACATGTCATATCAATATAAGCACAATACACAATGTTAAACTTTTCTATTGGACACATCATTATCCCAAACATATAGGTACATTCAACACCATATAGATCTAATGCAAATATTAAATGTAAGGCGATAAGGTAAATAAAGATGTAAAGCGAAAAGTAAAAGAAAGTGCAAACCGGACGCGATGATTTATAGTGGTTCGGTCACGAAGCACCGCTTCGCCCTACTCCACTCCCCGAGTACCCAACTCGAGAGTTACTTCACTAGTCAACAAGCTCCCTTTAGGCGGAGAAAACCGAACACAACTAAGCTTACACCGATTTCTGACACTAAGCCAAATGTCGAGTTCTAATCCTAGCTAGAACCAATCTATCACAACTAACCATACTACTTCACAACAATTCACAACTTCTCTTCACCACACAACTTCACTTCACTTCACTTTACGACTTCACTTCACTTCACAATCATTCACTTCTCATAGATCACTTCTAGAACATACCAATCTAACCTATTCTAGTCCACCCAGATCATAAAACTTATACACACCATGATCACCACGATCTACTATTACACAAGTTTGGAATACATGGACTCGATCTATACATTGTGAATGTAAGACATGTCATGAATGCACTAACTAAACTACATAACTTCGTATCTTGATGATAACGAGAGTTCTTCTCTTGCACTTGGAGGAATAAGCTTGAATCACTTGGAAACAAATGCTTAAGATTAAATGATCAAAGGATTGAAAGGAGAGTATAAACTGATTTAGAACAGAAAGAAAGTGTGTGCAAAAGGTGCGAAAATCAGTGGGGAATGGTCCAGTATTTATAGGCCAACTGAGCTGACTTTTTGTCTGGGCGGTCCCTTTAATTAGGGTGTCGGTCCCCTTAAAATTAAGGGGACACCCCTTATAATTAAGGGGGTCGCCCAGCCCAGACGCTCCCTTTTTTGTCTTTTCTGGAAGAGGTGTTTTCTGGAACATTTCTAGCCGTTTTTAGGTAGAAAATTTGAATTCAAAATATTTATTTTGAATAAAATATTTCTTTTAAATCTAAAAATGTTTTGTAAAAGTTATAAAAATGTTTGTGACATTTTTATAAAAAAATGCGAGGTATAAATAAAAAAATCTTTGATCATACATAAATTTAGAATTTATTGTATTATACCTTATGTGATTTAAGTCGGGTGCAAAAAACTTCGTTGAATGCAGACTTGAGACGTCGAGGTGTTGTCGTATGAATGCATCGTGAATTTGTGATCACGAGTAACTTAAGCACTTAGTTATGTGTTATATGTTTATATGCTTGTAAGCACCAAAATACATGGAGTGAATGTATAGATTAAATATCGTAATATTTCTACCAACATCGTCTACATGTTCGTTTACAAACTCATTTACATGATTGATTACAAACTCGTTTACATATTCATTTTACATATCTCGCGGTGGGATACATCACTTGTTTTCACTTATGGACGCAACAACTTTACTTTCATTCAAATGATTACGGATTAGCTTAAGTGGCATGAACTGTTAATTACGATTGGTAGGCACGAGTGTTATAAAATAGATCTATTTAGCCGTGACTACCCCGTTCGGGTGAGTAGCTCTCACTAGTTCGATGGATTGGACTATCGAATGTATACCATGTCGAAGCATTGAACGACACTTACTTGAACACTTACAGTGCCTGAAAAGATTGACATACATTACAAGTCCGAGCCTCAGTATCATGAACATAGTGTAATCGTAATCACATCTTCGTGACTATTGTATCTGTTACAATGGTCATACACACTTTACAAATCTTTGATTTCCAACATCCATACTTATATTTTTGTGACTATTATAAGGATTGAAATGGTCATACACACTTTACAAATCTTTGATTTCCAACATGCATACTTACATTTTTGTGACTATTATAAGGATTGAAATGGTCATACACACTTTACAAATCTTTGATTTTCAACATGCATACTTACGTTTTTGTGAATATTATAAGGATTGAAATTGTCATACACACTTTACAAATCTTTGATTTCCAACATGCATACTTACATTGTTGTGACTATTATAAGGAGTTGAATGGTCATAAACACTTTACAAATCTTTTTCTATCATGCATACTTACATTAAACTATGAACTCACCAACTTATGTGTGACACTTTAAGCAGTTTTTCTCAGGTGAAAAGCTACTTGAATAACTAATGTGCATTGGAGTCCAAACTTTACAGATTACTTTACAACAGACACATTTAGAGGTCGTTCTACTCATATCTTGTGCATGGATTATGAAGTAAACGCTCACAGGACCCTTTATTTCCTCTGCGACCCAATGTGGGGTGTTACAATCGCCGATGACGCTGTTCTTATGGGACATTAGTAATCACATAAACTTCGGAACCTGGGGTGACGGGACACACAAAGATGGCTCTTTTTATATGTTGCATACCCTGAACATATTTCATGCGCTTTCTGTATACGTTTGCTGCAGGATCAATTGTTCCTATTAACTCATAGCATTCGACAAAAACCCCGTTCAATGCTCTTAGTTAATGGAAGCAGCTGGTCCTACGGAAGCCGGGAACATAAAGTTAGCACGTTACGTCGGGTTGGTATAAACATAGTAACGTAACACTTAGAACACGACGTGACAGGTTATATATTGTAGACATTACTTTCATGCACATTACTTTGTGCGACCTTTTTTTTTTTTTTTTTTTTTTTTTTTTTTTTTTTTTTTTTGTAGATGTTCCTGCGTGGGATAGGTGTCCTATTAAGTGACAGCCTCAGGCAAGTTTCCCGTTTGACGCTATTACTTTATGGGGCATCTGGTCTTACAAGGACCTTCTACCGAAAATCGACGCACACGAAACAAGGCATCATTTTTAAATATACTACTCACTAGGACTATGATTGTTGCAAAATTCCTGTTCTGCTGTTTTTGGTCGTTGTTACCTATTAAGTCACAACATTCGGACAAGAACCCTGTACAAATGCTTTAGTTTGATAGGAGCATCTGTCAGACGGGCAGCCATGTACAAGAAGTAAGCACTATATGTTAAATTGGTGAAGACATGGTAGTAACATTGAAAGCGTAATGATATTATGATTTTGATATGGTGTATTCGTGCGTGCATTTTCCATGCCAAATCCATTGTCTCGGCCGACAAGAAACCAACCATTGTTGATAAAACACACAACTAAAAAAGGATAGGGAATCAAAAAAATAAGGTCGTGAAGACTAAATTTGGAGCAAAAATTACGCCTGCCAGCTTACTCTTTCTTTTCCCGTCCCTTTTCTAGTTACGTCCGCTTACCATTAATCTTGACTTTTTGTTGATCGAACTCTGTAGACTACATGAAAAAATGGCATTATCAATACTTCTATCAAAACCTCTAACGTTTTCACTTTCATCACTTCAATGTCATCTTTAAACGCTCCTTTCAAAACAAAAAAGGGTATCAAAATTTAAAAGTAAAACGACAAAAACGTACGTTATAAACCCCAACCACACGCTTACAACAAAACATAACCACACAGTGCGATAATCGGACAAATACGAAATCAAGTCAAAAAAGCACATTGCAGCCCGAACCCCTCGTTTTAATCTTCGAGGAGAACTTTTTTGAGCATTTGATGAGGTGAACCGGACATATATCGTTAGAATAATATTTATGCATTTAATTAAAACTCAACTCAACGGTACCCAATTATGTCTTCCATGGGGTAATGGAGGAGGTAAGATGTAGACAATCATACATTTACTCGAAAGAAGAGAGACTGCTTCCAGAGTAGACGCTCACCTTGCACAGAGATGAGAATCAATCCCTTCATTTCTGACTTCAAAGGAGAAGTTTTCTAACGATCAAATCTACTGTTTGTTTAATTCCTTATCCTTAACTGTCTCTTTATACATACTCCTCCGTCCCTTATTAAGTGTCCATTTTTGACTTTTTGAAATTCTTTTTTCATAAAACTTTTGACCGTATATATTTATTCTTTATGTTTATATATGCTTACTGAAAATTTATACCAAATGAAAAATAAAGTACGAAACTCTATCCATTTCAAATATTTTGCATTGAGTATCATATAACAAACAGAAGAATAATTAAGGTCAAACGTTGAAGAAAAAAGACTTTAAAAAAAGTCAAAAATGGACACTTAATATGGGACGGAGGGAGTATAAGTTACAGCTACGACATAAAATTATTTCTAAAAATAACAGCTTCAAGTTAAGTTCCAACTACGACAACTGTTATAAACTTCATGCACAACACCAGCCCCAGTTACCAGCCGGTTACGTCAAACACAATAATCGTCTATAACAAACAAACTAAAAATATTAAAACGAACTCAAAAACAATACTCGGATAGAGTATCGTTTATATAAACACTTGACATATAAACACTTGCAACTTTTTATTTTTTATAATAGATTGTTATCTATACTATATATATAATAGATGAACCACTTTTTCTTCATTAAATACATTAAAAAGTTAAAAATTCAATTATACAAATATTTATGCAATATATATAATTAACAAATGCACTAACACACACTTATTAACTCGTCAACACATTTAGTATTACTCTTAAACATTCTTTATTCAAAAGTACATAATATTTTCACATTTTACAATTTAAACAAACTATAACATAATTTAAAATAGGGTAAATGCTATAGTATCCCTATGATATTTTTCTTTTAACACCGTTTTGAACAACTTTTTTGATTAGCCGATATTACCAAGCTACTTTCAAATTTTTGTTCAATATGAAACACTTCTCCATCATATTATCCACGTCGATTTTGTTTTTATTTCCACATCATATTATTTTCACACGTGGCACCGGTTCAATAAACCCGGTGCCTATCCCGGTTCACACTAAACCACCAACCTTTTATAAACCCATAAACCACACTTTATTTTCCCCTAATTTCCTCCCACCCCTGCGATTCCTCCCACACATAAACCCTAATTTCCAAAATCATTGAAATCCAAAAATGTTTCATTCT
Organism: Tanacetum coccineum; assembly: GCA_026074375.1. Lineage (NCBI taxonomy): Eukaryota > Viridiplantae > Streptophyta > Magnoliopsida > Asterales > Asteraceae > Tanacetum > Tanacetum coccineum. Next base: position 36,394 of record BQNB010019259.1, read on the forward strand.
TCTTCATTTTTCAAACATTGGAAATAAGAACGGAATGTAAATGGGCGTCGTCCCGTAATGATATTTTACTCTTGGACCAAAGAACACCCAGCCAAAAGAATTTGTTGTTTGCCCAAACAGAATTAGTAAGTTAATTTAATTGAGTCATGACATTATATGTTACTAAGTGAATTATGTTTTTTTTGTCAGAATATGGGGGCAAGAAGTGTACTTTTGGGGTTGGTTGATGATGATGTGATAATGAGGGGTACAGTACCCACTTGTATGAAATGTACAGGCTTCTTAATCCATCTCAAATGAGACAACTAGAAACTGAGATAAGTAGCCAAGAAGAAGTTGTTCCTCTTCAACTTGAAATGCAGACTATGAGGGATGAGTTGAGCAAATATCAAAAGAAAGCATTTTTCTGGAAGTCACGCGGTGATCTGTTTGTTGTTTGTTTGATTTGTATCTTTCCATGAATTAAGGTTGCATTGACTTAGATTTGGTAGAAAGGTGGTAGTAGAACTTAGTCGTGTTCAAATGGTATCATATTTTGTAACAGATTCACCCTTGTGATGTTTCCAATGGAATGATATGAGGTTTATGTTAACAATAGTGCTGGGTGATTTTATATCATTAGATTTTCAAGGTCAGGATATAATAAGAAATGGTCTGCACTTATGTAGACAACATAACTGGCATTTGACCCTACCCAAGAAATTGAAAAATACAAATAACATATTGATAATCAAGCCGGATATATTAAGGAAAGGTCTGTCATATTTCTGGAATAAAGGTGTTGACGCAAAGTTTTTTACATAGAAAGGGCACTAAATGTGTCCACATGCCTTTGTCCACCTTACATAAAGATCCTAACAAATTCCTTACAATAACTTAAACATTCTTAAACATTCATTCATTACAATAAAAGCTGGCAATCAGATTCAGAATATCAAATGCCTTCTCAGGGGTTGATCAGTTCCAAAATTGGTCAAACTTAAAAGGCTTGCTATTTGTTGGTTTTTCTATTGATCCTTGATGATTTCCACGGTTATTCACATAAATCCTGACCCCATCCACATATGACTGATCCCTCCACTTCTGCCTGTTTCTTTTCTTAGAAGGTGTTGCTGCAACATTGCTTCCCTCATCCACTGGTGCTTTCCCTTTGACATCTTCATTTGCTGCAACATCTTCATTTGCTGCAACATCTTCATTTGCTGCAACATCTTCATTTGTTGGCTGTTGGGTTGGTTCAGCATGTATCACAGATTGTTGGGTTGGTTGAGTAGGGTTATCTTGAACAACAATATCTTCACCTTCTTTGTTACCCTCATTACCATCTTCAGTCCAATGCATTGGACGTGTCCAATCCATCTGAGCCTCCCACTCTTCTTCTTCTCTACACCTCCTTGCATATTCTTCTTCCTTCCTTGCTTCTTCTTCCATGAATTCTCTAAAAATTTCTTCATCCTGTGCCAATTGTTGTTCCTGTATACACTCTATTTAGAATATTTGACAACTGAATAAAGCTTTATTAGGATTGATATGTACCTGTTTATCTGTTAAGTGTCCACCACATGTATTTATGTAACCAGTCCCACCTCCTCTTCCACCCCTCCCACTAGATCTTCCACCCCTCCCACCAGATCTTCCACCCCTACCTGTTCTGCCACCTCTTTACCGTTCCATCATTCTCTCATTGTTCCGGGAGCTGTTCCACTTTCTACCACTCTCTGACACCCTACCACCTCTGCTTCAAAAGCACCACCTCTAGTTGCAGGTTTGACCAACAATAAGGTTGGCTCTTTTCCCTAGGTTTTTCCTTTCTACTTGTGGTTTAGGTTGTTTTCATTTTTACTAAGTTGCCTTATTGTGGACCTTTTCCTGCAATTTTGATCAAAGTCATTTGCCTACTCTCACATTACTGATTTGGGTGCTATGGGTGGCATTGGTAGTTTCTGTTGGGCATTTGATTCTTTTCTTTTTTGGTCTCCCTGGCAACCTTCTACAAATTGGTGGTAATGGTGGTTCATTATTTGTTCTTTTCCAGTACTTAGATCCAATCACTGGGTTTATAGAAAACTGATATGCACTAAACCAGGCCTCTTGACTATACCAGTTTATTCACCTTGTCTATCTACTATGTTCAGATGCATATAGCAGACTACAGCTGAACTCAAGTGTATACCTTTCTCATTTTTGTGTCATTGTACGGTCTATATTAATGATCTACTACTTTATTTTTGTCCGATTCGCGCTTACTTTTAAAAGGTTTACTTTTAAGCTAAATCGCGTAGACTAGAAATATTCAAGCGAATGTTATAACGGTCACCAAATAAATTAAGGTTTACATCAACCAAGTAAGGAATAATTATTTTGATGATAATTATGTACTTTGCGTATTTTATTTTTATTGGTCACGTAAAAGGATTACGTTTCGTTATAAAATACATTTGGACGCACCCCGGAAATACCTAGACATACCTAGACTCAAACCAATACCCACTTTGAGAGCCTAAACACAAAACTTAATCAAGTCTTGTGTTTATATCACCTTAATGCCGAATGTGACAAGTGAACTCACATAAAAATCGTCCCATGTGGATTTATTAACTAGCAAATCTCTATTCTTGATCTTTAAGTACATGTACATATGCTAGGTAATAAATTCTTGTCCTAATGGTTCCCTTAATGATGCTTGACACATTGGGTAATAACCCATTTCTTTGCTTTGGATCTCCTTTATGCGGGAACTATCAAGAAGAGAACACCCAAGCTCATAGATTTGCCTAATCTAACATAATCTTGTACATCACCTAGGTAATTAATACTTGTACTCAAGTGGTTTAGGCTAAAACCATGAGTAAGTAACTAGCAAGTCTCGAAACCACCTCCTAGGGCACGGTTTGGCTTGGTTTAGGACTAAAGGGTGTAACTAAGCTCACTTGCCTATAAATAACACTCCCTAACTCACATAATACATTTTCACCAACCCTTAAACTCTCTCAAAGCTAAAACAATCACTCTACCCTCTATTCAACTCCGTCATTCACTAAAGCGACCATACCGACCCACTTTGGTCACTAGGATTTTAGAGAACCCTTTAGATCAGTATTAAGGTTGATCGAGATTCTCACACGAGCTAGAGACTAGGAAAACGAGCTTTGAAGGCTTAGGGTATCACACGTTTTAAGTATAAGGTTATCGAGTTGTCTCTCGATCCAAAACCAAGAGCTAGGGACTATTGTAAGTCATTCTAAGTCCTCTACGTTGTCATCATACTCATATATCGTTACTTGATCCTAGTTTTGCTTATACTTCGAGTTTGAAACTCAAGGTTACGTGAAACATGCATGGTTCGACCCATGCATGGTTCACGCACACTTTCTTGTCGCAAAACAACATTGTGTGGTGCCATACATAAACAACTATACGTAAACTATCGTTATAATCATGGCGTGGTGGTGTGGAAACGTGTGTACGACCTTAAGGAACGATTGCATGTAGCGGGTCACGATTAGAAAATGTTAAAAACGTTACTTTGGTGCTGGCGGATTTAATGAGACTATTACAAGACACTATAAACCTTTCGGACCCAGATTAATAATCCGCGCTTATTAACAAGGCACTCGGCCTAAACATGATTAGAAGTGCTCTGTTTGGTTCTCATATAGGGCTTTACTCCATTAGAAACCCAACGAACCCTTTAACTGGGCCTCCTAGCCCATTAAACGGCCCTAAATGAGCAAATAAGCTCACAATAAGCTCGAGTAGCTTATTGGTGATCTTATGGGGGCTTAATAAGCTTAACGGACTTAAATGTACTTAATGGACCAAGCCCCAACCCCTAGAACCCATTCGGGTTCATACCCGGCCCAATAGGCCCAACAGCGGGCTTATTTGCTTATCGAATAAGCAAAATAAGCAAGCTGACCCTCTAAGTGCTTAACGGACTACAACGAGGTTTTTAGGACCTCAAACGGGACCGAACCAATTGGGTTTAAAGCCTTTCGGATCACCAATGGGCCCGAGAGCCATTAAACCAATGCTTATTGGCTTATTTCCAATAAGCTGAAAACGAAACAGATTAAGCTAAGTTGAAATAAATGGGAAATAAGCTAAAATGCCTAAGAAACCATTTAGGTTCTATTCGGGTTAAGCTATTGGGCCCATAAGCCCAATAAGCTCGAAATAAGCCACAATAAGCTCCCCGAGCTTATTTGAAGCTTAACCAACCCACGCGAGCTTATTAACAATATTTAGACTTATTAAAACATTACGGGCCCTCTAAAAAGCTTAAACGGGGACTTAACGGGACCAATAAGGCTGTTAAGCCAAAAATAAGCTCGATGCGCTTATTTTTCACGAAACATTTTTATAAACTTAAACGAGCTTAACAAAGAGAAATTGCCACTGTTGGATTTATTTCGGAGCTAAATGGAATTTTCGCAAACCAAAGGGACCAAAAGGTAATTCCACGAAACATAAGGGGTTAGTTTTAGTCAATTTCGATTTTCAATAACCCAGGGACTGTTCTTGCAACATTCCTGAACTTAAGGACCTAAACTAATTCATATAAACTTTAAGGGTACTTATGATGTCAATTCCGAAACTAAAGGGTTTATGTTATATAGGTGTATATTTGTAAATACCAGGGATAAAGTAAATATTTAGAAACTTAAGGGTATGTTAGGTAAAAATCAAAAGTGAATATGAAATGGAAACACTTATCGAGCGGGTCGGACCTCGAGATATTCGGATAATAAACGAGTTCAGTCAACGACGAAATAAATAAGTATATTTATTTACAACGATTACACGTTTCTCGAGAACCATCGAAATTATAAAAACAATGATCTTGTGCATCACCGCACAAGTGATAACGGTATATATATAAACTTAAAATGGAATTTAGTTTATACAATGAGTCGTTAGTTTAAATGTGTAAACTAAGACTTGAACGTACTTACTTAGGTACTAAAAAAATTTAACGGTGTGATCACTACCTACTTGGTTACTTGGTATCATTCAGGAACTACCGGAAAGGGTGAGTTCATAGCCCATGCTTTACAATTATTTAAATGATTTACATCATTGGGGTGATAACCATGCTTTGTTTACAACTGGAGCATAAGTGACAATTTATGCCATGATTACGTGTTTGCCTAAGTTACCATAACCCCTTTTATGTCCATGATCATGAACTGTTAATTGCATAGATATGATTGGGAATTACATTGTGCAGGCGCGAATGTTATGGATAGATCTATTAGGGATTGACGATCCCCGTTGGGTGACTAGCTATCATGGGAAAGAACGCATACCCATGTACGAAATCTGGGATGTTGCAGGGTTAGCACATCATTCGATGGCACCTGTTGGCAAATTTTTATTTGCATTCATTTCATTTCTGCTTCGGTGTCATGAGCTAGGAACGTAATTACGTTTTATGATGTTTGCATTTGTTGCTTATTCATTGCACTGGAAATCTTGTGGTCTACAATTGATTTACATTAAACCTATGATCACCACTTTATGTGAGTTTTAAGCATGTTTTTCTGGTCAATAAGGCACGAGGTGTCAATGATACATTGGAGTCAAATCTTAAGTGTTGACTCTTCAATTATTGACTCCCAAGGTATCATTGTCCTCGTGCCTTATTGACCTGAAAAACATGCTTAAAAACGTCAACATAAGTTGGTGTGAATGTCATAGGTTTATGTAAATCTATTGTAGGACCACAAGATTTCCAAGTGCATGATTAAGGCATCAAATCCCAAACATCATAAAAAATAAAAGTATTACGTTTCCCTAAGCTCATGAGACAACCGAAGCTTGACATGTATGAATGCAAATATAATTTGCCAACAAGTGTCCGTGAATGATGTGCTAACCCTGCAACATCCCAGATTCGACATGGTATGGTTCGTTCCCGTGGGATAGCTAGTCACGCCGGACGAGGGATGTCAATCCCTATTAGAACTATCCATAACATTGCGCCCGCACAATGTAATTCCCAATGCATATATATGCAATGTACGTTCATGTCATGGAACATTAAAGGGGGTTATGGTAACTTAGGTAACACGTAATCATGGGCATATTAAAATGTACACTTGCGTCCAGTTTGTAACCAAAGCATGTTATCACCCCCATGATGTAAATCATTTAATTAAATTGTAAAGCATGGGGTTTGAACTACCTTAGGCGGTAGTTCTCTGATTGTTAACCAAGTATTCCAAGTAGGTAGTGGATCACACCGGTAAGTAAATCTAAGTAAGTACGTTAAGTCTTAGTTTACACATTTAAACTAACTGACTCATTGTATATAAACTAAATTCCATTTTAAGTTTATATAGATTACCGTTTATCACTGGTGCGGTGAGGCACAAGATGATCATTGTTTTTATCATTTTCGATGGTTTCTCGAGTATGTGTAATCGTTTGTAAATAAATATATTATTTTATTTCGTCGTTGACGGAACTCGTTTATTATCCGAATATCTCGAGGTGATTCACCGACCCGCTCTCGCTAAGTGTTTCATTTCATTTCACTTTTGATTTACTAACATACCCTTAAGTTTCTAATTATTTCACTTTTAGTCCCTGGGTTTACAAATATACACATTTATACTTTAAACCCTTTAGTTTCGGAATTGACTTATTAGTCCTTTTGGTATTAGGAATGTAGTTCTAGGTCTTAACTTTTTGTTTCAGAAAGTTGCAAGAACAGTCCCTGGGAGTTTATTGAAATTCGAAAAAAATTGGACAAAAAACTAACCCCTATGTTTCGGAAATTTACACTTTTAGGTTCCTTTTGGTTTGCGGTAAAATTCCATTTTAGCTTTCGAATAAATCCCAAACAAGAGTGGCATTTTCTTTGTTAAGCTAGTTAAGTTTTTTAAAAGTGTTTCGGTTGAATAATAAGCTCATCGAGCACTTATTTTGCCTTAACGGGCCTTATTGGGCCCGTTAAGGTCGGATTTAGCTTTTTTAGCGCACGTTATTGTTTTAATTAGTCTTAATTTGTTAATAAGCTGGTGGGTTGGTTAAGCTTCAAATAAGCTCGGGAGCTTATTGTAGCTTATTTCAAGCTTATTGGGCTTATGGGCCCAATAGGCTTAACCGAATGAAACCTAAATGGTTTCTTAAGGCATTTTTGCTTATTTCCCATTTATTTTAACTTTAGCTTTTATCTGTTGTTTTCAGCTTATTGGAAATAAGCCAATAGCATTGGTTATGGGGCTCTCGGGCTTATTGGTGATCCGCAAGGCTTTTTAAAACCCTATGGTTCGGTCCGTTGAGGTCGATAACCTCGTTGTAGTCCGGTAAGCATTAGAGGGGTCAGCTTGCTTATTCTGCCTTATTCGATAAGCAAATAAGACCGCTGTTGGGCATTATTGGGCCGGGTATAACCGAAATGGGTCTAGGCGGTTGGGCTTGGCCTTTAAGTACATTAAGTCCGTTAAACTTATTACAGACCATAAGATCACAATAGCTAATCGAGCTCTTTATTGTGAGCTTATTTGCTCATTTAGGGCTCGTTAATGGGCTAGGAGGCCCATTAAGGGTTCGTTTGGGTTTATTTAATGGAGGTAAAAGGCCCTATTGATTACAACATGAGCACTTCTAATCATGATTAGGCCCGAGTGGCTTGTTAATAAGCCGCGGATTATTAATTGGGTCCGAAAGGTTTATTAGTGTCTTGTAAGGTCTCATTAAATCGACTAGCACCAAAGTAACGTTTTTAACATTTTTAATCGGACCCGCTACATGCAAATCGTTCCTTAGGTCTGTGCACACGTTTCCACCCACCCGCATGATTATAACGATAGTTTACGTATAGTTGTTTATGTATGGCACCACACAATGTTGTTTTGCGACAAGAAAGTGTGTTATTATTTTTTGCTGCGTGAACCATGCATGGGTCGAACCATGCATTTGGTTCACTTAACCTTGAGTTTCAAACTCGATAAAGTATAGCAAAACTAGGATCAAAGTAACGATATCATGAGTATGAATGACAACGTGTGACATTAGAATGACTTACAAGAGTCCTCTGAGCTCTTGGTTTTGGATCGAGAGACAACTCGATAACCTTATACTTAAAACGTGTGATACCCTAAGCCTTCAAAGCTCGTTTTCCCAGTCTCTAGCTCGTGTGAGAGTCTCGACAACCTTATACGTGATCTTAAGGGTTCTCTTAAATCCCTAGTGACCAAAGTGGGTCGTGTATGGTTCGGCTTTATGTGAATGCACGATGTGAGTAGATGGGTAGATGGATCGTTTTAGCTTCTGAGAGAGTTTAAGGTGGTGATGAAAATGTATTAGGTGGAGTTAGGGAGTGTTATTTATAGGAAGTGAGCTTAGATTAAACTTTAGTCCTAAACCAAGCCAAACGTGCCCTATGAGGGTGGTTCTCGAGACTTTTTAGTTACTTACTCATGGTTTTTAGGCCTAAACCACTTGAGTACAAGTATTAATTACCTAGGTGATGTACAAGATTATGTTAGATTAGGCAAATCTTATGAGCTTGTGTTCTCTTCTTGTTAGTTCGCGGCATAAGGAGATCCAAAGCAAAGAAATGGGTTATTACCCAATGTGTCAAGCATTGTTAGGGAACCATGAGACAAGATTTAATTACCTAGCATATGTACATGTACTTAAAGATCAAGAATGGAGATTTGCTAGTTGATAAATCCACATGGGAGATTTTTATGTGAGTTCACTTGTCACATTCGGCATTAAGGTGATATAAAAACAAGACTTGATTAAGTTTTGTGTTTAGGCTCTCAAAGCGGGTATTGGTTTGAGTCTAGGTATGTCTAGGTATTTCCGGGGTGCGTCCAAATGTATTTTTATCACGAAACGTAATCTTTTCAGGACCAATAATAAATAAATTACGCAAAGTACCTTTACTTATCATCATAATAATGATTCCTTATCTTGGTTCGATGTAAACCTTAATTTATTTGGTGAAGTTTACATTCATTGATTATTTCTAGGTCTTCGACGATTTTGCTTTAAAGTTAACATTTAAAAAGTAAGGCGTATCGGACTAAAATAAATAGTGATCATTAATATAGTCGTACAATGACACAAAAATGAGAAATGTTACACTTGTGTTCATGCTGTAGCTGCCTATATGCATCTGAACATAGAGATAGATCAAGGTGTAAGTAACTGGTATAGTCAAGAGGCCTGGTTTAGTTGCTTATCAGTTTTCTTATAAACCAGTGATTGGAATCTAAGTACTGGAAAAGAAAACAAATATATGAACAACCATTACCACCAATTTGTAGAGGTTGCCAGGGTGGACCAAAAAAGAAAAAGAATAATTAATGTCCCAACAGAAACTACCAATGCCCCCTCACACCCAGAATCAGATAGGGGAGGTAGGCAATTGACTTGTCAAAATGCAGGGGGGAAAAGGGTCACAAATAAGGCAATTGTTAAAAATGAAAAACAACCCTAAACCACAAGTAGAAAGGAAAATAAACCTGGGAGAAAGAGCCAACCTTTTGTTGGTCAAACTGCATCAGAGGTGGTTTAGGAAGCAGAGGTGGTTAGGGGTATCAAGAGGATGGTGGTAGAAGTGGAACAGCTGCCGGGAACAATGAGAGAAGTGATGGAACAGGTAGAGGTGGCAGAACAGGTAGGGGTGGAAGATCTGGTGGGAGGGGTGGAAGATCTAGTGGGAGGGGTGGAAGAGGAGGTGGGACTGGTTACATAAATACATGTGGTGGACACTTAACAGATAAACAGGTACATATCAATCTAATAAAGCTTTATTCAGTTGGCCAAATATTAAAATAGAGTGTTATACAGGAAACAACAATTGGCACAGGATGATGAAATTTTTAGAGGAAAATTCATGGGAAGAAGGAAGCAAGGAAGAAAGACGAATATGCCAGGTCGGTGCTAGAAGAAGAAGAGGTGTGGGAGGCTCAGATGGATTGGACACGTCCAATGCATTGGACTGAAGATGGTAATGAGGGTAACAAAGAAGGTGAAGATATTGTTGTTCAAGATAACCCTACTCAACCAACCCAACAATCTGTGATACATGCTGAACCAACCCAACAGCCAGCAAATGAAGATGTTGCAGCAAATGAAGATGTTGCAGCAAATGAAGATGTTGCAGCAAATGAAGATGTCAAAGGGAAAGCACCAGTGGTATGAGGGTAAGCTATGTTGCTAGCAACAACTTCCTAAGAAAAGAAAAAGGACAGAAGTGGAGGGTGATCTAGCATATGTGGATGGGTCAGGATTTATGTGAATAACCGTGGAAGATCAGAAAGGATAGCAAAACAACAAATGAGCAAGCCTTTTAAGTTTGACCAATTTGGAACTGGATCAACCCCTGAGAAGGCATTTGATATTTCTGAATCTGATTAGCAGCTTTTAATGTAATGAATGAATGTTTAAGATGTTTAAGTTATTGTAAGGATTGTAGGATCTTTTGTGAGGTGGAACAAAGGCATGTGGAACAAGTTTTTGTGCCCTTTTGTTGTAAAAAACTTTGCAGTCTACCACCTTTATTCATGAAATATGCAGCCTTTTCCTTATTTTGACACGGCTTGATTATTCATAATATGTTTTTATTGTTGTTTTCAAATTTCTTGGTAGTGGTAAAATGCCATGTTATGTTGTCTACAATGTGCAGGACATTTCCTTTATTATATCCTGTCCTTGAAAAATCTATGATTTAAAATGCACCAGAAATATTGTTAACATAAACCTTTCATCTCAATTCCTTTTGAAAATCACTAAGGGTGATCTGTTCAAAATGGTACCATTGGAAACACACAAAGTGTTCTACTACCACCAAGTTTCTACCAAATCTAAGACAATGCAACCTTAATTCATGGGAAGATACAAATCAAACTACAACAAACAGGAACACTGTGACTTCCAGGAAAAATGCGTTTCTTTTGATAAATATTTTGCTCAAAATCATCCCTCATAGGCTGCCATTTCAAGTTGAAGGGAGGACAATTCTTTTGGCTACTTATCCAAGTTTCTAGTTGTCTCTTTTGAGATGGATTAAGTAGCTTGATACATTTCATACAATGGGTCCTTGTACCACTTCATTTTCTACATCATCAGCCATACCAATCCCAAAATGTTACACTTCTTGACCCCAGTTTTCTGACAAAAAACCATAATTCACTTAGTAAACAATATAATGTCTTGACTAAATTAAATTAACTTATCGTTATCTGTTGGCAAACAACATCTCTTTTGGTGGGTGTTCTTTGGTCCAAAGATGTTAATATCATTACGGAAGACGGACATTATTCCTTTTATTTCCATATGTTTGAAAATATGGAAGTTGAGTGAAGACATTTTTGGATTTTCAATGATTTAGTAAAAAAAACATGTCAAAAAATTTAAAATTGGCACAAATTTCAAAGAAAACTAGAAAATCGAAGGCAAATATAGGTTAAGTGATAATTCTACCCTCACCCCCTACTTGGTTTGTACAATGTCTCTATTGTACATTTAAGGAAATAAAAATTCAAAAATAAGAGTAAAATTAGAACGAAAGACTCCTCTAGATTTGCTCGGAATGATGAAGAGACAGCATGCTCTAAGCCATGCTCCAAGTCTGCTTCTTCGAGCAACATCCATCATCACATCATTAGCCTGTATAGCATCTGACAAGATCGGTTTGAGATGCTTCCTTGCAGCTTGATTAGCATCCTAACACCACTCCATGTGTGTCACCTGTATAACTGCAAGAAAGACTTATACCAAAAGTGTAAAGCAAGATAAAAAAAACACCATAGCACAAGATATACAAACTATACAAAAGAAACCTAACTCGTTTTTGTAGGAATCACGGTTGCATTTAGCGTTTGCAACAAGCCTTTTAAACCACTTGGTGGCCTAAGTGGACGAGTGAAGTCTCGTGAGGGTTTCCAGAGAACATACCCACAAAGTTCATTTACCAATATACACGGTTTTATAAAATTTCAAACGTTTTAATGATTTGTAGGAAGGAATTACGGCGTAACCCATAGGATGTGTTACGCCGTAATTATGTGGTTGCCAATTTTTGAACATTTATAGATCTAGTTACGACGTAACCTTAGAAAGAATTACGTCGTAACATCATTGATTACGCCGTAACTATAAGAGTTACGCCGTAACCTGTTGCATATCAGCAAATGTACCACATAAAACGAGTCCATGGGACCTCAAATTTCATCAGCAAAACCAAGTAAGAAATATACAAAACCAACTAATAATGCAGAAAAGAAATGAACTAAACTAAAAGGATAGGTCGGGTTGTCTCCCGAAAAGCACTTTTCTTTTTAAACGAGTCTTTAAGTTAGACTTAAGCCATCCTCACAGGCTTACTTGGACATTTCCACACATGTCCAATCTTCTTGTCATCTCCTCAACCAGTTTATAATGCTCATCCTACACACTAACAAACCTTGTGCATTAAATGTGTAATAAAACTGAGCAAAAAGAGGAGCACATAGAATTGGCAAATACTTAACTCAAGAATACCACATGAATAAAAACATTAAGGTTGGCATGCTCAATATTAAAACACATGCGGCATTAGAAAATATTTTAAAAGTTTAAGCAATGCCCAAACTATTTTTGGTGTCCTAGACCTAGTTCAGAAATATGTCGCAACAAGCACTATTAAGTTACGCCATAACCAAATCTGAGACGAAATTTTTTTATTTAGTTCACACAAACAAGCACTCCGAAATAGGAGAAGAATAGAAACTCAAGCATACATAACAATCAAAAACTACAAAAATCAATCCCCAGCAACGACGCCAAAAACTTAATGCGTAATTTCTTTTAATAAAAACTACGTCAGGTTTTACATTTATAAAACCCTAACTTCCTCGACTATTCCTACGCACTAAGGAGCAGTGTACCCTATCGTGTATAGTGTAGTGATTGGTAAGTACGGGTATCGACCCAAAGAACGGTTTGTGTCTCTAATCGTCTAATTGATTTTATTATTCTACCTAAGAAAGCAAGAAAGAAAGCATGTTTGGATTTTGAGAATATTGTGGATTGTTTGGTGGACTTTTTGAGTGGTAAGGCTTGCTGTCGAAAAGAGAATTGATACAGTGATGGACAACTAGAAGGATGAACGCAATTAATTACAATGATCTCTAGTGCAATGTACTGTCGCAATCTTAAAGCCACTTATCTTATGAGATATGCTTAATCCTAAGTAGGTGATCTCCATATTAGCTTGCACTCCTAACCGGGTATTAATGTTAAGGGGTCATGGGTCTCGAACCCTTCTATTGGAAGAATAGAAATCACTTGGTGTCGTAAGTCACGATACACCAAGAGTTCTCACAACCTCAATTTAATACTTACTCAGGGCACAACGATCACTTAAACGCACTACATAAAATAATAAAGAAAGCGATAAAACAACAAGATCATAACTTAATAATCAAAAAGATAATTAAATAATTAAAAGCCAAGAACAACTAATAAAGCATAATTAATAACATATCAACAACAAATTAAACCGCAATATCTGCTAAATCAAAATAATGATTGAATTAAATTGACCATAATAATTTGAAGTATGATTACAAACTGTGCCAAATTAGTGCTCTCGATCCCCTAGTCGAACGCCATGGCAAACCCCGAAGGGTTTTCCCTATATCGTACATCGAACTTCTTTTTCCCTTCTCTTTTGTTGTCGGCTACACACCACACGTGAGAATGAATGAATTTGTATTCATTCTTCACTATTTATAATACATAGAAGGTTTGACACTCGTACGCCTTTGGTCTCTGAACTTTGTGGTGTAAAATAAAATATTATAATATTTTGCACATATTACGTCCCTGTGATGACTCATCATTATGGCGTAACGGCATGGACCACGTTACGTCGTAAACCTTTTGACGCAACATTCCATAATTCAGTATAAAAATTGGTTACGGCGTAATTATATCAACCCGTTATGCCGTAACCCTTAGTCAGCATAAACATCGTCCGTATTAATATTTTACGGCGTAACTCCTGCGGGCCAGTTACGCCGTAATGCCTTGTCAGCATATTTCATCATGTAATAATAATAATTACGGCGTAATCTATTGTGTCAATTACGCCGTAATTTCTTCCATAATGCGGTTTTTGTCGTATTTTCTTCGTTTTTCTGTTTTTCTGTATCTTTTCCATTCCAATGCCTTTAAATACCTGAATTTGAAATATAAATGTATTAAGTACCGAATTCATATAAAAATGATATAAAGTAAGGTAATAAACTCGGGAATTTAATATATAAAAGTATTAAATATTTGATGTTATCATCGATCGTGAGTAAGTCGAACACTTCGGATTCTATCTTGTATTCTTCTTCAAAAGTATCCAAAGAACAAACAAGAAAAGCAGTGTGTGATTCAGATGCCAATAAAAATTCCAGTTCGGGTGAAAAATCACACGCAATGGCATCATATTTATCATCAAGAGTGGAGTACAATGATTCGTGAGTCCTCATGGATTTTAATGAAAGGTTGTTATGAATTTGGATAGCCGAAAATTCGTTCATGACAAACATATAAGTCTCTACCTCATCATCCTCATCCGCCAAATACCACAACTTTTCCAAAGATGAATTCATGCTTTGTTTTGCCATCTTCTTATCTTCCATTGCCAAGTATTCTTCGATCGTGATTTCCTCCATTCTAGCTACTGAAGTGAATCAGAAAATCATCAGTAGGACAAGTTCAGAAGAAAGAGAATACAGGAAACTAAACACGAAACAGAATACGAAAAATTTAAATTGCTGTTGTACCAGACGATCGCTACGCCGTATTCAGTAAACTAAATACGCCGTATTGATGTTTAATGTCGAATACACTGTATTGATTTTGAAAAAGTGGATACGTCGTATTCAATGGGATGAATACGTCGTATCAGGTATTCGAATAGAAGCTAAACAACAAGTAAAAAATGAAGAAAAACAAATAAAAACACAAATACACTAAACAACTAAAACATAGAATAACAAACTAAACTAAAAACACAAATTCTAATCTAAAATACCAATAAACAAGTATTAAACAAATTTCACTCCCTGACAATGGCAGCAAAAATTTGATATGTCGTTTAGTATAGTGTTGATAGAAATATTGCCTAAAAACGTTATTAATATCTTTCGACCTCTCTACGTTTTGATAATCACAAAATGTAAAATCGGTCAATGTAAAATTAAAACGTAAACAAGTAATTAGTAGTAAATTTTCATTTTGAAACTTTAATCACTTAAAGGTATGAATAAATAAATGCTTAATGCATTTTATGATCAAAGGAATTTTTATTCAACCTCACATTTTTTATAAAAATGTCACTTATTACAAAACATTTTTAGATTTAAAAGAAATGTTTTATTCAAAATAAATATTTTGAATTCAAATTTTCTACTTAAAAACGGCTAGAAATGTTCCAGAAAACACCTCCCCTGAAAAAGACAAAAAAAGGAGTGTCATGGTCTGGTCGGCCCCCTTAAATATAAGGGCGGTCCCCTTAAATATAAGGGGGATGGCACCCTAATTAAGGGGACCGGCCAGACAAAAAAATCTCCCCAGCTTGCCTGTAAATAATAGACTGTTCTCCACTGATTTTCTTACCTTTTGCACACACATTCTTTCTGTTCTAAATCAGTTTACAAATCTCCTTCATTCCTTTGATCATTTAATCATATAGCTTTGTTTCCAAGTGATTCAAGCTTAGATCTTCAAGTGCAAGAGAAGAATACTTCCTACCATCAAGTGAAGAAGTATTTTAGCTTAGTGTGTCTCCTTGCAATCTTGTTGCAATTGTATTATATCTTGTAAATCATTTGTGTATATTGTGAAGGTGTGTATCGTAGTTGTGTATAATAGGTAGATTGTGGTGATCATTGTAAGTATAGTTAGATCGGGGTGATCTTAGTAAGTAGTGTTAGATTGGTGTGATCAAGGTAGTGTCTAGTTGAAGTGAAGTTGTGAAGTGAAGTATAGAAAAGTTGTGAAGGGTAGAGAAGTTGTGAAGTGAAGAAGAAGTTGTGTGGTGAAGTGAAGTTGTGAATTGTTGTGAAGTAGTGTGGTTAGTTGTGATAGATTGGTTCTAGCTAGGATTAGAACTCGACATTTGGCTTAGTGTCAAAAATCGGTGTAAGCTTAGTTGTGTACGGTTTTCTCCGCCTAAAGGGAGCTTGTTGACATAGTGAAGAAAACTCTCGAGTTTGGTGCTCGAGGAGTGGAGTAGGGCGAAGAGGTGTTTCGTTACCGAACCACTATAAATCCTTGTGTTGTGGTTTGATCAACTCTCATATCTTATTTTACATATTCATTTCTTACATTGTTATTACTTATTTAGTTGTATTGTCCATATTGTGCAAGTATTGAATTCACATAAAGTCGAATCTAAGTTTTTATAAACAAACTACACATTAAATTAAAAAGCGGTAAACTATTCACACCCCCTTCTAGTTTTCCACAATTGATATCAGAAGCCACGTCAAACAAGATTTTTAAAATAAATTGTATCTTAAAACTTGAATCGATCTATGGAATCGGAAAAATATTTAGAAGGGTAAACTATGCAAAGACCACAACTATTTGAAAGTGATGGATTTATTTATTGGAAAAATAGATTCGAAACTTATTTGAAGTCAAAAGATCTAGACCTTTGGCATGTTATTACCTATGGTGATTTCCCTCCTATTCAAAATAATCCCGAAACTAAAAAGGATGAAATTGTACCATTTGATAAACAAAATGATGATCTTAAAAAGAAACTTGCTAAAAATAATGAAGCTAAAATGGTAATTTATAATGCTTTGCCACGTAAAGAATACGAAAGAATTTTTATGTGTAAAACCGCAAAAGAAATTTGGGATTCTTTATTAATCACTCACCAAGGTAATAGTCAAGTCAAAGATAACAAAATAGATATTCTTGTTCAACATTATGAACAATTCACGATTCCGGAAGAGGAATCGATAGATAATGGTTTTGCTAGATTTAACACTATTATTACTAGTTTAAAAACACTTGATGAAGGTTTTTCTAGCAAGAACTATGTTAGAAAATTTCTTAGGGCACTTCATCCCAAATGGCGTGCGAAGGTTATAGCTATTGCAGAGTCAAAAGATTTGACATCTTTATCACTTGACGAACTTATTGAAAACTTGAAAGTTTATGAAGTGATAATTAAAAAAGATTCTGAAATGATCAAAGACAAAAGAGAACAAAGTAGATCTCTTGCGTTGAGGAAAAAAAGGAATCCAGTGATGAAGATAGCTCGACTTCCGATAGTGAAGACGAAGAATATGCCATGTGTAACATTTCTCATTTTCATGTCATTGTAAGACATTTATTATCCGTCACTATTTATTTTAGTCCGATACGCGTTTACTTTTAATTTTACTTTTGAGCTAAATCGCGTAGACTAGAAATAATCAATAAATGTAAACGGTCATCAAATAAATTAAGGTTTGCATCAACCAAGTAATAAATAATTATTAAGAAGATAATTATGTACTTTGCGTATTCTATTTTTATTGGTCACGTAAAAGGGCTACGTTTCGCAATAAAATACATTTGGACATACCCCGGAAATACCTAGACTTACCTAGACTCAAACCAATACCCACTTTTAAAACCTTAACACAAAAATTTAATCAATTCTGGTGTTAATATCCCACTAGGGCCGGATATGGGACAAAAACAACTAACAAGATCTTTGTTTTATTCTCCTAAGTACATGTACATCTTAAGGTAATTAAAAACTTGTACTAGTATAACCTTAATAAGATCTCAAGCCTTGTCTCTCCTTGATTCTACACGTCACATACATACATACACCAAGAAATCCCCTAATGACCCTACAAGTACTAGTACATCCATGTTTCAATTAATGCATGTCCTGATGGTCTCCTAATGGCTATTACACATTGGATAATAACCAAATTGTTTCTCTTTTGCCCCTTAGGCCACGACTAAACACAAGACACACACACAAATCCTTAAGATTTCAAGAATCAAGCAAATCTTGTACATCACTAGCCTAATTAAAACTTTACTTAAGTGGATTAGCTTAATACAATGGGAAAACTAACTAAAACCTCAAAAACCACTAGTTAGGGCACGGTTTGGTTTACTATGTGACTAGAAGAGTTAACTAGCTCAATTGCCTATAAATACTCATGTATACTTACCATTTAACATCTTAAAAACTCCAACAAGCACTCCAAACTCACTCCATGGAGGTTGAGGTCTCAAGCAAGCTAAAACTTATCACCGTCCCTCTCTTGACAATCGGGTTACACCAAAACCAAAGCCTACACCACCCTAAATTCGTCCTAACACGGCTAAGGTCATACGAAGGGGTATAGAAAAGCTTTGAAAGCTTGGGGTTTGGAATACACACGCGGTGTGTACCACGAAGCCTAGTTGCTTGCCAAACTCATCACAAGACTCTAGTAAACCCTTTGATAAGTCTCCGAATTAAGCTTTACATGTCCTATACCGTCCATTTCTATTCGTATCTAGTTGTGATGATCGAAATTATTTGTGCTTAACATGTAAAGTGTGCGTGAACATGCATGGTACACCTCATGCATGGTTCACGTAAATATGATCATGTGTGTTACACTTGTGTGGTGCAAGAAACTAATAACCTTTTCGGGGCATTCTCGGAACGAAATGCATCTTGTTCTATGATCCCTAAAAGTTAGAAAATAACGAAAGTCAAACGTTCTAATTAGTTGCTTAATATGAAAACTACAAAAAAATAAGAAAAATGAAAAATACAAAACTATCAGAGGTAGTTCGTGTATATATTTAAAATTTTTCTGGTAACAATGGGGCTTATCTTAACTTTAGATTTCTTTAACTCCCCCCGATGAACACTTAGCTACTTTCAAGGTTATTAGTCGAGGGGGATCGAGATTCTTAGTTTGCTTAAGTGCTTACTTCATAGCATTGCGTGAGGACACGTCAATGTCCTAGTGTGGGGGATTTTTGGTGTGTGTTTAATTACACATACCTTTGACCATTAAAAATAAGCTTAAATGACCAAAAACGTATCAAAAATACTTTGTATTTGTATGTTTGCATCTATATTGTGCAGGAAACGGATATCCGACAAAAGGATGAAAAATAAAGCAAAAATGGACAAAACCGGACACGGAATAGAAAAGCATGGAAAAGCCAAAGTCAAGTCAAAGTCAAAGTCAACCCGGAAAAAGTCAACAGTCAATACCAAAGCCGACATAGAAGAATACTCAATGGGTTAAACCCGAACCTATTTCATGGGCCGGGAAAGCCCATTAGTATATTTATTGAAGACTTTGAAGCCCAATCCGAATTTAAAAAGCCCATCTCAAAATAATAGGCCCATAACCTATCAAAAAGCCCAATGTAAACTCCAGGGACTAATTCTGCCTAAGTCCCAAAATTATTTCATAAGAAAAATGGTGGGAATAATTTTTATACATATGATCGACTGAACCTGCCAATCCTTTAAAGTTGTACACCAAAGGACTGATTTTGCAAGAGATACATATATGTTGAAGGGTTGTTTCTGCCACTTTCCTAAAATTGTTACACTATAAGGACTTAATTTGCAAAACTATTATAACATTTGAGGGACCAAACCTGTATATACACAAAACTCACACAGATAAACAAGTACTGTTTATCTTCAACCACAATTTCCCGCCAAGAATTCCCCCTCCCTCCTGTCACCATCAAGCCTCGTTGACCTCCTCACATCACTCCAAACCCGTCACCAACATAAACCCTACCTCCCACATGGATTTGCCAAGCTGGCAATCCTAAATCCCTCAAATTCGATCAATGGTTGATATTACTTTGAGTGGGCAATACTCAAGATTGAAGGCTCAGATTGGGTTTGTGTTTCTACACACACAACAAACACACATGACTCATTTGTCTCAGCAAACTAGCACAAGGAAGAAGAGGACAAAAAGACAAGAGGACCAAAGAGATAGAACCCTAGCTCGTTTTCTATATAAGTCTTTGTAAGCCCTTGAGGCAAGGAGTTCAGTAGTTTTAAGCTTAGTTTTAACCTAGTATAACTTTTTATGTACTTGTAATATTTTTTATATATCAATGAAAATTCAGCTTTGATTTTAAATTTGTGTTCTAATTTTTAAGATAACTTGTGTTACAAAAGCTCACCTAAGCTCTTATTTACTATCTTAATATCCTGCTTTAACTTTAAAAACTTAAGCAAAACAATCTGTTAAGAAAATCTAAAAAAAATCAAAAAAGCTCACCCTCAAAAATTACCTCAGCTAAATTCATGGATGATAGGTCAAAATTGGAAGGACCTATAGACCCTACCAGCTTGTTTTAATACAAGCTGGAGCTTGTAGATTGTGTGTTTTAACCCTGTTTAGAGCAAGGGTAAAAGGTAAGTTTTTTTTAATTTTGCTTATTACTGTAGAAGTGCTTATTTCTAGCTTATTATTGCTTAAATTGCTTATTTATGTCTTATTTATGTTTGTTATTAATTTCATGCTCTTGTTTTAAGTTTTAAGTAGAAACTGCCTTAATATGCTTATTTTTGTCTTTTGCTTATTTGCTTATTAAAGTGCTTATTTGCTTTTTCTTTTTACTTATTATTGCTTAATAGTTCATGTTTGATATTTGTCTTTAATTTTTTGTGCTTAAATCAGTCCTTAATAGCTTTAAAATCTGTTTTCAAAAATCTAAAGGAGTGTTTGGTATAAGTGCAAAATGGGTCAAAAATCTTTTTCAATGGGTTGGCAGCTTTTGGCCAACTTTGGCTAATCTTAATTAGCTATTTTGAATCTGTTTTCCAAAGATTTTAAGTCTAAAAAGTGTTTTTCAAGACTTTTCTTTTTTCTCTCAAAACTGTTAGTGTTAAAAAAGTTTAATGAGCTTATTTAGTGTAAGCTTTTAAAAATCCTGAGGTAAGGTTTGAGTTTGTGTCATTGGTGTGTGCCAAAGTCAAGTAGTTAAGCCCAATTGGTTTACCTGCAATTTTTTTTACATCTGCTAGCATAAGTTTAGTGTTTTCAAAAGTCAAAATTACCCATTTTTGATTGCAAAAATCAGCAGCTTTAAATTGTTTTTAGAATCTTAAAATTTGAGCATAAGCTCATCCTAAGCTAGTCTAAATCTGTCTTAACTTGGTTTTCCTTTTAGAGCGTATTTGAAACTTATTTTTAAGCCAACTTAAGCCCTTTTTCTTTGATTAAAAGCTCCCCTGGTGCAAACCAGCACCTTTTGGTGCCCTTTTTAGTGCTTATTTTTAGACCTTATTCTTAGCTTTTGGCTTTTCTAGAAAGCCAATAAGCTCTTTTATAAGACCTCATAAGCTCAAGCCTTAATTCCCTCTCTAGGTTGCTTATTTTTAAGCCCAAAGTGGACCTCCTTTGACTGTTTTGCCTGCAATTTGTACCCATTGCTTATTTGCTTGTTTGGCTTATCTGTCTGTTTTATCTAGCTTATTTTTATGCATAGGGCTTATTTAGGTTAGGGTAGCTAGTTTTTTTTTGCTTATCTTCAGTTTTCCTTAGCTTATTAGTCTTTTAAGCCCTCTTGTTAGCTTTTCTTAAGTCCTAGTGTAGAAAGTTAGCACTGCCACCCTTTTTGATTGCTTATTTACCTGCTTATTCTTAGTTTTGTAAAAAGTTTTTTTTTTAATATTGCTTATTTTTCTGCCCTTTTTATGTTTAAAATAAATAATATATATTATGAAAAAAAAGTTTTACAAAAAGGAGAGGCAAGGGTCGAACCCCAGACCTCCCCCTTTCCAAGCACTTAACAAACACACTCCAAACCACTCGGCTCTAGTAGGGCTATCCGTTAGCCTCTACATCCATTATTGTTTTATGCACTTGTTAGCCCAATAAGCCCATAAGCGTTTTTGCTTCTTTTGGGCTTATTTATATGCCCTACTTTCCTGATTTTATTTTTCGTAGATTAAGCTCATCCTTAGCTATTTTTTGTAATTTTTAGGACTTTTCTAAAATTGTTTACTATTTTTAATTATTTATTTTCCTTAAAACTGTTTTTAATTAATTAAAAATTAAATAAAAATCAAAAAAATATTTTTCTTTTTTAGAAAATTTTCTTTTATCAGTTTTCACGTAGGAAAAATAGAAAAACTTTCGTAGGGTCATTTTTGTAAACTTTTGATTTTTAAAGCTCGGGTCTCGGGCCCGGTTTTCGTTTTGACTCGTTTTTAACTCAAATTAACTCCGTTTTCAGTCTAGTCTTTTTCATTCTTCATTATTAGTCCCCTAGAGTAGATTAGAAGTAAAAATTTCTTTGTAGGGTTAATTTTTAAGATTTTAGGTTTTTGACCCCTTGTTCGGGATTCCTGCTCTCGTTTTTCAGTATAATTTCATAATTTTTAGGTTTTTCTCAATCGTTTTTGCTTATTATTGATTAATTTAGCTTTCTAAACTCCCAAATCATTAATCTCATTCAAACTCCAATTTTCCGACTGTATCGATTCTCAAGCACAGCCTCGTTGGGGATAAACGACCCGGGAATATTCTATACTACTTCTCGGTTTCATTGATTATTTTTAGATTATACTTATTATATATATTTTATTATATATTATATATATAAGAGGTGTTAGTTTAAGTCCTAATCAATTTTTGGCGCCGCTGCCGGGGAGGCTGTGAAAACGATTATCGTTACGTTTGACAAGTCGTGTTTGAATCTGTGAATATTATCATATAAAAAAAAAAAAAAAACCTAAAAGTACAAAAATATTTTCATTTTCTTTTTAGTATAATTATCATTTAAAAGAAAAAACTAAAAAAAAACCAAAAATATAAAAACATTGTCATAAAAAGAAATAAAATTCACAAATTGGTAAAAATACCAAAATATAATATTCTCAATTGAGGTATTATCATAATAACTTCCGGTGAACTTGTTGGTTCCCAACTCGAACAAAAGATTTAAAAACTTGCCTTTTGTGTCATTGCGATGTAGGTTCACCTTTTAAAAGTTAAACAAACTTTAGAGGGGTATAAGGCAGGTTGTTCCTAGGGAACTAGACCCTAAAGGAAAAAAGGTTTTAAAAAGCTTCGCGCTTTCTCTTCCTCCGCTCCTTTGCGTTTTTCTTTCTTGAAGAGTTACCGAGATGCTTGTGATTATTGGTTTAAGTTGTCTTGTTGTTGTCCGTTCATTAAAAATAAATTGTGAATTTACTTTTTGATAAACCAAAAAGAAAAAAAAAATTAGTGTAAGTAGTTGTCGCACCAATCATCGTCTATGATGAATATGTCTCGACTTACCGTTTTACATTGTGATATGAGCTCTGTCAAAATTCAATTGACTATCACACTTTATAATCATGGCCGTTACCGGTTTACGCCATCTTGGTATGTCCTTTACAAATTAACGTAAATATCCCGCATATTCTATAAATTTATCTTAAATGATAAATTCAAATTTCATCATAGATTTAGCTATAAGCGTCTGTTTGAAATACTTTCAAGATTTCTAAGACATAGCTTTCTACTTAGCGTAAGTACATCCGTTCTAGTGGATCTAGATTCTTTTAAGTAAGAATCCAAATTTGCATTACTTTATCATTTGATAGCAGCCAAATATCTTCCATAATGCAATTTCATAAGTATCATTGTACTTGTGTAATACTATTTAAATGATCATCACTTAAATTATTGGTATACTTGACCTAGTTATAAATTCAGGTCACACACGCGTCATTACACACATAAAATGCCCAATATTCTTTGAGTATTCAAAATGGGCAACACCTTTACCTATATTTTAAATAGAATTAAAATGATGTCATTGAATTCTAGATAGGCTGGAATCCCCCACATTGAACCTCTCAATAATATTGTCTTTATAATGTTTTTGACTTCAAAACAAATCCATATTGGTTCACATCCAAGAACCATATCCAACAACTAATGAAGTTCATGTCAAATCTTGACTCCAACATATCATTAATGGATTTGTTTATCTTCTTATCACTTCAACTGATAATTATACCATCTATGTATAAACACAAGAGTACATATATACTATTGATCACAAATATATCCATTAATTTCAAATCCACATACTTACATGATATGGTGAAAATTGATGTCCTTGTTTGGGAGCTTTCTTTAAGCCATATAATGACTTAACAAGCCTACAAACTTTGCTCTCTAGTCCATAGAGCCCATGAAACCGCCCAGTTGGTTCATTATAGTATTTTATTTCTAAATCTCTGTTTAGAATGTCAATTCCATATTCATTGTTGATGAACTTTCCCATTTCTTAATGCTACAAGAGCGTCCGCGCAGCGTCTTTCAACTTAATTGGGAATTGGGGTTATTCGCGTAGACTAAGAATCAAAGTAATATAACCCTGGTTCTAAAACTTCTGATAATCTGCCAATCTTTGGCTTTGTTACTTGTCAATGATGACACTCGGCTTTCATCTTCTTCTTGAAGATCCATTTTATAGTCCTGTATTCACAACCCGAAAGTAAATCAAACGAGCTCACAAAGTATTGATTTAGTAAAATAGAATCTATTTCACTTTTTAATGGCTTCATTCCTTGGGCCATTCCGAGAAGCGTTACCGCTTCTCGATAAAAGAGCAGGTTTATTTTTACCATAAAAGAAACAAAATTGGGGTCCAAACAATTTTTACACAGTTTCTCACCGCTTATTGCATCTTTTAGGTTCAACCTCTTCTTCCTGGGTGTCTTCTGACATCTTGTCTCTCATCACTTGGAGATCATTAGTCATCCCGTGTCTCTTGTCATGGACAAATTCGTCATCTAGCACAGATGATCCTTCCAGAATTCCTTCGTTAACAAGAAAAAACAGTTTCCCTCGAAGAAGGAAAAGCACTTTTTTTATTCCATTATCATTTCCTTGTGTATATCAACAAACACAAAGAACCATAATCACTACTTGTTCTGAGCATATCCTAAAATATGCAATTCACCGTTTCGGTCAAATCTTTTGACCTGGGGTTCAATAGGATATCTTAGCTAGATATCCCACACATTTGGTAAATACTTATAAGATAGTCCTTCCTTTCTCATCCATAGTTCATAAGAAACTATCATGTCTATTTCATTTACAAAGAAGGATCTTAAGAAACATGGCGTTAACCATATCTTTTAAGACACGATTCTTTTTCTTTTCAACAATCACTTTGTTGGAGTATCAAGAGTAATAAATTTGTGTCTTATTCAAAGTTTAGCACATAAAACTTAGAAATGGAAAAACACATTTTAACTCCGATATGAACTTCGAACCACTTGTTTTCATAATAAGTTGATATCTCAACTTATTTATATAAACAATCTTTTCTATATCCTTAACCCTCACGTGTAAGTATATTCATAGCAAATATTAATATACCTACCATCAACAAATTATTAGATCTAACAGTACTCGCTATTCTCTACCATTAGCAGAATAAATCCAATTCAAATCACATAAAACTATGTGAATCATATCAAGGGTTCAGTTATTTTTTGTTCAACCGACAAAAGATGACAATCTGTCAAATGGCTTCAACACAACACTTTAAAGAGATAACTGTAGTCGTGTCAATACAAAAAGTGGGTATCCAATTGGTATGCGTTTAATTACACATACCTTTCACCATTAAAATCGGACTTAAATGACTCAAAACGTACCAAAAATACATTGTATTTGTAATATTTTTTACTTATTTTTGTGCAGAAAAGCGATATCCTAGAAAAGGAACAAAAATCAAGCAAACGTACAAAACCAAGCACGGAATGAAAAGCGGTGGAAAGAGCCAAAGTCAAATTGAAGCCAAAGTCAACAAAAGTCAAAGTCAACCCCGACAAAGTCACTCATCAAACATGAGCCGACGACCGATAATAACTTAATGGTCACCACCCCCGAACCATCTAATAGACCGGATAACCCATTATAAATTTAATGAAGACTTTTAAAAGACCGAATCCAAATCTCATAAACCGGCCCATACAAAAATCCCAATCCCCTAAACTGCCCGTTAACCATCAACCTTTTTAGACCATGACTTTGAAAAACCCCTTTAACACTTTGAGGGGGGCTATTTCTGCCATCCCCCAAAGTTTTCACACCACATGGACTTGAGTTGCAATTTAACTATCAACCTTGGAGGGCTTGTTTTTGCCACTCCCACAAACCTTCCCCACACTTTCGTGGGTAGAGACAAATTTATTCCTCCTCACCCAAACCCAAACCCCCCTGTTTCACGCTTCCAATCTCCCACCTCGACCACTGTTCATAAGACGGGCCCCCCCAAAAAACATCACCACCACTCTCCCCACCTCACAAACCAACAAGGCCAAGCTGTCAATCCTAAGTACAACCATTGGCCAACAAAGATCAACGGTGTAGATCATTCACCTTGGGCTCAAAGGAAATTTAATGGCTAAGACGAGCTTATGATTTCACCTCACACAACAAGCACAAGCTAAAGCCTCCTCATACAAAAGAAGCACAAGGGAATGCACCTCCTAGAACTTTCCCTACGAGTAATAAAAATAGGACCTATCTCTGTAGCCATTTGGGCAAACTACTTTTAGTAGAGCGTTTTACAACGTAGTATTTTCATCAGTTTTTAATAGTAGTAAATTTTTAATAATTGTATAAGTTTTGAAGTTAATGAAATTTTGAGTTTGTTTCTCGCGAGAATCTGTTTTAAGCTCTTTTGATATCAAATCTTTACTGTGTTTTAAATTCTCTCATAAACTCTCTTATAAGCTCACATCATCTGTTTTTTCTTTAAAATGTTAAATATTTTTAAAAAAAAATAAATTATAAAAATCAAAAAAAGATCACCCCCAAAACTCCACAGCTGAATTTGGATGATAAGCCAAAAAGGGAAGGGCTTATGGACTCTCACTACTTGGTTTTATACAGCTAGAGCACTGGTAGACAATTCTTTTAATCACCCTTGTTTGATCAAGGTATATAATCCCTTTTCCTTCATTTCTTAAAAGTTACTGTAGCATTACTTAAAGTTTGCCTTATTGTGCTTAATCTTGTTATACCGGCTTATTTATATGCTTATCATTGCTTTTTTATGTTTGTCTTATCTACATGTTTTCTGATGTTGATGCTTATTTGTCCCCTCTCTTTAATTTTATGAGTTTTAAACTGCTCGCAGATATAATGTTCTTTAACAAATTGCTCATTGCTTATTTTGCTTTATAAATGTGCTAACTTTGCGTCATTTGGCCTTATCTTGGCTTATCTGGAATTGTTGCTAAATATCCTTAAATATAGTTGCTTAAAAAAAAAACCTTTTTTTATATCAGTCTAAAAACCCCTTTTAAAAAGTTTTAAGGGGTGTTTGGTTAAGTGTTCAAACGGTCATTTTGCTAATTAACAAATGTGGTCACCTAGTTCAACTTTCCAGCTGTTTTTAAGTTGTTTTTCACAGTTTTCTTGTAGCTTCGTAATTTTAAAAAATATTTGTTTTTATGCTAGTTCTAACTGGTCTTATGATCACTGTCATCCCAAAAAACAGTTTTTAACATCTTCTTAGTTTAAGTTTTCTAAATCCTTTTTGAGTATTGATGGTTCATTATGGTGAGCGTGAGGACTAAGTAGTTTAATCATTGTGGTTGTACATGTCTATTTTAAACTGTCAAAGTTTTTAAGTGTCAAAACCCTTTAAATCCATTTTTATCAGATTAGCTTAAATGGTTTTTAGTTTGTATAAAAATTTGAATATAAGCCTCATTTAGAGTTAAAGCACCCATCTTTTTAACCCTATTTTCAGTCCTGAGCTTATTTTACAGCTTATTTATAAGCTGGATTTAAGCCCCTTTGAAACTAGTAAAAACTCCCTTGGTGCAAAACCCGTTTTTCTCACCCCCTTTTCTTGCTTATTTGTTAGTAAAACCTTAGGTTTCTTTGCTTTTCTAGAAAGCCTATAAGTAGCTCTTTAAGCTCCTATAAGCCAGAAAGCCAAAAGTCTCTCTAGGTAGCTTATTTTTAAGCTAGAAAAAGCTCTTTTGGGCTTTTCACCTAACAGTACTAACTCTAAGTTAGTACTATGCTAAGGCCTTTTTGCTTATTGGAAGCTTATTTAGCTTATCACATTTCAGCTATTTAGGATAAGCCTGAGCATTTAAGAGTAGATCAAGGCGCCATTTTTATGCATCAGTTGTCTTTAGTGCATAGATCTATATAAGCTTACTTGCCTTTTTAGAAGTAAAATTATAAGTGGTTTTGAGTTTTTTTTTTGCTTATTGCTCATTCTATAAAGAATATGCAGATATTTTGTTCTTAAGTGCTTATTAGATATTGCTTATTGTCTGCCTTAGCTTATACTAAGTGTTCATTTGCTTATTTGCCTAAAATAGCCAAACAGCTAAGTTAGTGTAGTGAATCTTAGGACTTAGTGTAAATTTAGCTTAACTACTTCTTTCTTTTGCTTATTTTCGTGCTTATTTGTAAGTTATGATTTTTTTGTCTTTTTTTAAAGTTGCTTATTTTTAGCTTTTTCAAAAAGTTGTAAAAAAAATGAGAAATAAAAGTGTTGGGATTAGGGGAGACCCCGAGTGAGCAAGACTCGAACTCGGGACCTCAACCCCATCAACCAACACTTTTATAACAACACCTCTACCGTTGTGCTACAATAGCTCATCCGGTAGAGGTTTGCTTTATTAAATTTATAAGCCCATCTTAGCCTTTAAGCCCACAGACACTTTTAAGCTTATAACAGCTTATTATAAAAGCTATTTTTCCAGTTTTAGATTTTTTCATAGGATCTTTCTATGTTTTAACTTATTTTTCCTGAAATTTTCAGATTTTTTATAATCTGTTTGGATATCACACATTTATCATTTATTTTCTTTAAACCTGTTTTTTTTAATTATAATAAATTAAAATAAAAAAACCAAAAAAAATATTTTATATTTTAGAAAATTTTTATTAATCAGTATCTTTTTAAGTTAGTACTGCTGAGTCTTATTTGTTTTTCTAGCTTATCTGTCTTAAATTCTTAGCTTATTTTTGTTCTTAGCTGCTTAATAGGTGTAGTGTAGGACATATCTTAGCTTATTTGTCATTTAGTTGCTTATTGTTGGGTTGTTTTTGCTAATACTGCCATTTTGTTTTGCTTATTTCGTGCTTATTTGCAAGTTACAAAAATTTTTCCTTTTTTAAAGTTGCTTATTGTTAGCTTTTTCAAAAAGTTATATATCATTTAGGGTTAAATTTTTGGATAATTTAGTTTTGTTTTAACTCACGTTTTTACTCTCCCGTCCACGTTTTAGGATTTACTCATTCTAGCTTTCGTTTTTAGGTTTTCCTTAATTGTTTTTGCATTCTAATTAGAAAAACAAAATCCAAATCTTTTTCCATTCAAGCATCAATATCAAACCAACTTTCGACTTTCCAATTCGCTCCTCGTTGGGGATAAACGACCCGGGAATATCATATACTACTCTCGGATTTTATTGATTATTTTTAGATTATCCTTATTATATATATTTTATTATATATTATATATATAAAGGTGTTAGTTTAAAAACCATTAATCAATTTTTTTCTTTTTAGTATAATTATCATTTAAAGAAAAACTAAAAAACAAAAAAAAACCAAAAAGATAAAAACATTTCTTTAATTATCAATAAAAATCAATCAAGTTGGTAAAAGAACACCAACATATAATACTTTCAACTGAAGTATTATTCATTAATAAGTTCCCGAACCAAAAAATCAAAAACTTACCTTTTGTGTCACTTGCGAGGTACGGTTCACCTTTTAAAAGATAAACAAACTCAAAGAGGGGTATAAGGCGGGTTGTTCCTAGGAACTACGACCCTAAAGGAAAAAGGTTTTTAATAGCTTCGCGCTTTCCTATTCCTCCGCTCCTTTGTGCGTTTTTCTTTTCGAAGAGTTACCGAGAAGCCTGTCGATTATTAGGTTTAAGTTGTCTTATTTCGTTGTTCGTTATTAAAATAAATTGTGAATTTACTTTTGATAAACCAAAAAGAACAAAAAAAAAATTAGTGTAAATTTTCTTTTTTAGTGCATGCGTACTCGATCTCAATCTCGTAATCTTCACCATCAACAACAACAAGCACCACCTATTGTTGAACCATTTAATCTTGAAGAACCGATTGAAAATCCAGCTCCTCCCCTAGCTCCGATGGATGATACCCGGACTATGGCTCAATTGCTCCAAGCACCCACCGAGGTGTACGAGGATACAATTGTAATTCCTGAAATCAATGTTAATTTTGAGTTGAAGCATGGTTTGATCAATCTTGTTCAAAACAAGCAGTTTTTCGGACATGATAAAGAGGATCCACATGCTCACATCCGTTATTTCAATAAGATTACCTCAACGATGAGATTCCCGGACATCCCGAGCACGTCAATTAAGCTTATGCTTTTCCTATTTTCTCTCGAAGGTTCAGCCCGGATTTGGCTAGAGAAAGAACATCCTCGATCAATTTTGACATGGGATGATCTTGTTTCAAAAACGACAAATCTTCGAAACGAAATCACGAGATTTCAACAAAGATTTGACGAATCATTTTACGAGGCTTGGGATCGATTTAATGATCTGTTAGGATTAAGAAAAAAGACTCGGTCTGTAAAACCCTAAAATCAGAACAAGTGCAAAATTACCAAAATGCCCCTAATGTCAGAAAATTAAATAAAAGCATGAAT
>BQNB010019260.1:0-67073 GCA_026074375.1 Tanacetum coccineum
TTAAACTATTAAACCTTAGCTCTTGGACGATCTTAGATTTACCAAGCTACTGCACTATATACGACCGGGTTCTCTGCCCATTAGTGCATGTATCGGTAATCGAGTTTTATAAATTTAAAACTTGGCAAAAATATTATTCAAAACATTTACGCATCAAGTTTTTGGAGCCGTTTTCGGGGAGCAAAAATTAGTTATAATTTGAATTTTTGTCTATATTTTTATAAGTATGTTCTGCTAGTTTTATTGTTAATATGGAAGATGACGTTGATATCAACACGCTCATCATTGAGCAATACCTAGCTTGGGTCCAAAACGACCTTAGACCGGGCGTGGTGAAACCCAAGATCGAAAATGACGTTGAGTTCGAGATCAATAGCAACTTTATGAGGGAATTAAGACGCAAACTCTTCAAAGGTACCGATGATGAGGATGCACACGAACATGTGCGGAGGGTATTAGAGATCGCAGATGTTTTCCACTTCCCTGGCCTCACTCACGATGCCGTTATGCTTAGAGTGTTCCCTATTACACTTAAGGGGCCAGCCTTGAGATGGATAAACAGACTTTCAGCAGGTTTAGTAACTACATGGGATCTCCTTGAGAAAGCATTCATTAGGCAATATTGTTCACCTTTCAAAACTGCCAAGTATTTAGAAATAATCCATAATTTCAAACAAGAGATGGACGAGACATTATATCATGCTTGAGAAAGATACAATGATCTTTTATATAGATGTCCACAACATGATCTGAACAGCCAACAGAAGGTTCATATCTTCTACACTGGATTAGACATCTCTACTCGCAGAATGCTCGACTCTAGAGGATTCATTCCTCTGATGACACCAACTCAAGCCCTTAAATCAATACAAGTCATGGCAGAACATTTACATGATTGGTATGATGAAGAAAACACTAGGGAACGAATCAATGATAGCCCAAATAACGTTGATACAAAGAAACCTAAAGAAAATATTCATGTTATTCAAGCAAATTTCAAGAATTATGAAGGGGCACATCTAACCATGGGTTGTCGTCTCGAAAAAGAGGACAAAGCAGTTGAGCAGAACAAGTATATGAGATCCTTAGTGGAAACCATTATCAAATTTTGCGAAGACTTAATTACAAAACAGACCGCAAATAATGAATGGATTAGGAAATTCATCGAAAACACAGAATCAAACATAAGGGCACTTAAAACTACAACAAAGAACCTGCAGGAAAAAGCTTATCAATTAACCTAAGCAGTCCTCACTAATATATGTGAAAAATTCAAGGCAAGAACGACCGTAGGTAAGGAAAACGTAAAGGAGCCGGTTCCTCATGACTTACAAGTTGTTCAAACTTATGTACCTACCATGCAATTTCTAGGTAGCCCTTATAGAACTCGCGAAACTATTTGTGCGATTGGAATTCCTGAGGAATTTCAGGAGGATGAAGGGGACATGAATGACGGTTGTGAAATTACGTTCGAGGATGTAGAAAGGCTCAGGAAAATACTCACACCTTCCATACACACTTTACCAAACCTTGAACCAATAGTGCAAACATATATGCCACTAGGACTAGTCTGTAATAAGGCAAAAGTTAAAAGGGAAGAGGAACAGGATTATGATATTCCTCTACAAGATCACATAATGCAACCTTTGACCCCTCAGACAGTTCACATAACACTGCCTGATGACGATTATGTAGCACCGGCTAGTAATCCTATTTTGAACAAGCATTTGAACAAGTTCGGGGAGGAGTTTGATGATAAAACCAGGGTTTCTAAAAAGATAGATAGTAACCCTATGAACGATTTAAAGGAGTTCTTAAAAACATATGATTTTGAGACCTTCATTCGGAAATTACTACACCAATTAAGCCAATCATCACACAAAACCGGTAAGGCAAAAAGGGAAATGAAATCTCATCAGCAGTATGGTTTTAATTTATCATTTCTCTACCTAGTAGCAGATTTACACCTTCATGGTATTCACTGCCACTCTCACTCGCACTTGATTTCAAGTGAGGGGAGGAACACCCTATTACTTAGAAAGTAAGGGTAGAGTCAAGCTAGAGACTCAAACAAAAACAAGCGCTTTATAGGAGGTACCCCATGCTTATCCTTATAACTATGTTTTGATTTAGTTGGTTTTGTATGTTTCTAACTTGATTTTGCAGGTTCTATCTATAAGGAATTGAAATTCGAGGTCAGCTCGACTCGTTTTCATGTGGTATAAAGGTTTTGTCCTGGCGTAAACCTCTTGGTTACGCCATAACAGATATCATTACAGCGTAATGTCCTGAATTAGTTATGCCGTAACCTTTTAAATTCAACTTTCAAAATTTTCAAACCACATGTTTACGCCGTAACCAATCCAGTGGTTACGCCGTAAAACCCTTTCTGAAAAACTAAAATAAGTTTGAAACCTTTTCAAAAACCATGTATAAGTAAATGAATTATCGTGTGTTCCCTGGAAACCCTCACGAGACTTCACTCGTCCACTTGGGGCACCAAGTGGTTTAAAAGGCTTGTTGCATATGCTAAATGCAACCATGATTCCTACGAAAGTGAGTTAGATTGTAGTGTATATTATCCATGAATGTTGAATGCTCTTTGTTGTCTAGTGATTTCAAGGGAAATGAGGTTGTTCTATAGACACTTTGCAAGAATTTAACTCTTGCAATTATCACTCAGAGAAGAGAGCAACACTAAGGGGAGTCTTTTGTTATAATTCTACTCTTATTTCATTATTTCATTTCCTTAATTGTACAATAAGGACATTGTACAAACCAAGTAGGGGGATGGGAGTAAAATTACCACTTCACCTATATTTGCCTTTGATTTTTTTAGTTTTCTTTGAAAAATTAGTGGCCAATTTTGAAAAAATGGTGCAATTTTTAACATGTTTTTCTTACTAAACTTGAATTAATCGTTGAGAGCACACTTTATCCCATATTTAAAATTGGTAGGTTGCCTAATATTTCATTTCTATTTATTATACAAAAATCCACAAAATATAAGAGAGTTCCGGTAGTATTGTAGACATTAGAACTTGGCCTGTACATCTTGTCAAGACCTAATTGGTTTGTTGGAATAGACGGTTCAATTAAGGAAAACATCTTAGGAAATCACCCAAAAGCCTTTATGATATGTGTTTTATCGACTTGTACACTGACTTGTCAGAACCTCCTGTGGTAAAAACCTTGGTTGCATCTTTGTTAGTTGCAAAATACCCTAGTCCACATTGTTACGCCAATCTTGTTTAAAGCCTCTATGTTTCATTACAACATTTTGCCTTATCCTACCCTATATTCTTTATTCTCTTCGTGTTGAAATCTTTGGCTACTTAAGTCCATGGTTCAGGGGAATGGGTACGAGAATTTTAAGCATTCGTAGAAGACCTATCATTAATGATTCTATAAGACCCCCCTATATTCATCAATCTTTAATATTTATCTCCAAATGGGGGGATGTTACACATTATAATCAAATGCTGTAGGGGCAATAATTAAAAGATATAAACTCCTATAGCATTTGCATGTTTAAAAAGAAAAGATGGTGCAACTATAAGCCATCTATGTGCTAAAAAAATGTAAAGAGAGGTTCTTTTCGATAGTTTTAATAGCAGAAGCCTGATTTTTGAACATTCTATCATAATTCCTTTTAATTCTCCAAACAAAATTTTTGCTCTTCTTTTGTATCCAATGACCTTTTTAACGAAGGAGCTTATGGTTTCTTCCAGAAGAGAATCCCTTTCATCATTTGGAGTTTTATACCGGTGTTGCACCATTCGTACTTCCTTATTAAGAATACTAATGTTGTGTTCGAAATCGTTGATGTGTCTGAGCACCTTGTCAAAATCATTTTCCTCGTATTCCTCTTCTTTATACCAAGAGAGAGAGAGAGTGTTTTAACAATTCGTTGATGGCCTTAATTCCAGCGGTTGGTGTCATTCTTGGGATAGGTCCCATGAAATATGCCTTCTTTCTAGTTCTGAGGTCCAACCCTTGGTAGAAAATTTGTAGTTGTTCGTGCTCATTGATTTTATGCTCTGGACAGTTATAAAGTAGATCGTTGAACCGTTCCCACGCAAGGTGTAAGGGTTCGTTGCATTCTTGGCCAAAATTTTTGATAGCCTTGGGTTGTCTGATAATTTGGGAAAGCGGGCGGTATCTTCTTAGAAAAGCGTTTTTCAGGAGGTTCCAGGTTGTAATGGATCCTGCTAACAACCGGTTTATCTACAGTCTGGCTTTTCCTTTTAACGTAAAAGGGAATGCCATGAGCATTACCTGGTCGATTGACACTCCATGAGATTAGAAGAGGTTGATAATAGATGTGATATTTAAGATGTGTTCGAGGGGGTTTTCATCATCGTTTCTAAGGAACACATTGTCCTTTAATTCGTCAATGCATTGACCCCAGAATTCAAATTTAATATTTTCTTCAAATAAAGGACTGACAATTCCAGGTCCGCTGTCGTCTCTTACCTTAGTTAGGTATTCGTTGACGGTTGACTCTGTATTAATCATGTTAAAACCAATGATTCTTAGCTCCTCGGCAGCGGCGTCAAAAACTTGATGCGTATTTATTTTAAAAAATATTTTTTTATCAAGTTTTAAATTTATAAAACTCGATCTACCTAACGACGCATTAACGGGCAGAGAACCCGATCGTGGGTACTATAGAATGGTAAATCCAAGGTCGTCCTAAGAGCTAAGTTGTAATTTGTTTTCATTTGAAGTGTTACGATTTGAAAATGGTTTTTGATTTTAATTGAAAGAAGTAGAAAAATTACAATAAAATAAACAACTAAAATTAAAAGGATAGGAGATATCAGGAGAGAAAACGTGCTAACCTAGTTACTTCATTACTATTGTTATGAAAACGTTTTCCTGTGCAATGTTAAACTATGGTTTCGTTACTGGTTTCTAAGGTCGATAGACTTGAATGTGCATATACAGTCTATCTTATACTCCCTGCGATTCCGAATCAGTCCCGAATCATCTGGGAGGTAGGTTATTCAGGTTGCAGTGCCCAACTATTCCCAAAACATATCTAATAACATGTAAAGATTATTAACCCCCTCTGAAGGAGTTCCTGTGCTTTTTAAGTATTGAGTGATAAGTGCGGTGACCGGTCAGTTCCTACACCAGGTAAAGAGTTAGTGATCCTCCCTAGTACCCATTGGATCCCATCATGACAAGATAATCTATTAATGGGGCAAGCTAGGTCCAAACCACCCGTACTACCAAACCCCAGGGTTACACGATAGTCAAATAATATCTAACGAAACCAAAATCTAACAAGAAATAATCATAACAAAAGTAAATTCATAACTAGGCCAGCACTTTAAGTGCTTAGCCGCTCATGGTAATGGAAACACAGTAAGAGATAGAAGAAATCATATATTGAAAACTCATAATTCTTACAGGATTCGTATTTTGAATGATTAAATACAAAAAGTAAGTAAAGTGTGATCTCCCTTGGACTCTAGGTGGAATTCTTTGAAGGTTGGAAGCCTTTGACGCCTCTCCAATTGGCTGTAGATGAAGTGATGTCGGAATAGCTTGAATGAGGCCTCTATTTATAGATATCGAACCTGTTACGACGTACCTAATAAATGTGTTACGCCGTAACTAACTTACACGACATTCTATAAATAAGCAGCTGTTACGGCGTAACCAGATATGGTGTTACGCCGTAACCTTCATATATCTTCCGTATGTACGTGATCTTCATTCCATATTTGTGGATCTTCATGGTTACGGTGTAACTGGATAAGGTGTTACGGCGTAACTATAACTTTGACGAGATTTCCTTCCAAATATAGGATTACGGCGTAACTAGATATGGTGTTACGCCGTAAAGTCTTCCTTGATCTTCGTACTTGCTTAATTTATGTTACAGCGTAACCGTTTTTGGTGTTACGCCGTAACATTCTTCAAAATTTACACTATAAGTCCTTTTTCCCTTGTTTCTTGTCACTTTCCCGCATTTCACCTGAAAACTACAAAACAATAGAAAATATCTTGTTTTTAAGTGTTAGTGAAACATTTGTAGGTAAATTAGGGGGTATTTTGTCACCTAAAAGTATTGAATATTTGATGCTATCAATTCTCACTTTTACTCTTTTGTATACCTAAGGACTACTACACTATCTAGTGGAATATCCCTGGGTAGATCCCTCCGGTTCTGGCTGGATCGTGGGAATGAATACCTAAACTTAACCACCTTATAACTCCAATACAGTAATTTAAATGGTCGGTCTTTGGTACTTCCACATTTCAACAATCACTTAACCATTTGCTCCCCCTTCATATGTGCATCGATTAATCGAAAGAGTTTAGCACATATATGGGAAAGCGTACACTTGAGATCATAAAAATCACATTATTAGCCATATATTTTAATCACATTTTCTCCCCTTATCAAAAATGTTAAATCTCTTGATATTTTGGATATCAATTGATTCAAATATTCATGGTTTCGGGGAAAAGATGTCCAATTATAAACAAGTCGATTATTGGAACATATTAATGCTCCCCCTCAAATTATGAGGGAATTATATGGTGTTTGAGTATGACAATTTGAAAAGATTTGAATTTACTAAGAAATTCTTGAAAATTCATACTCAAACACTATATATGCCTACTTTTTAAGTCTATACTACATATATACATATTCACAAGTTTAATTATATACGAGAAATTGACCTGAAATGAGTTGAAACAAAATATGACAAAGTCATATTGTTCATTGAAGTAGCCGGAGGTCAGTTCCGTAATACCTTCCACCAACAAACTTTTTGAGACTCCTCATCA
Source organism: Tanacetum coccineum (assembly GCA_026074375.1). NCBI lineage: Eukaryota > Viridiplantae > Streptophyta > Magnoliopsida > Asterales > Asteraceae > Tanacetum > Tanacetum coccineum. The sequence goes on from BQNB010019260.1 coordinate 6,811, forward strand.
ACCTTCTTTCTTTCAACTGCTTGTCAATCGCCTTGATCATGATATTATCTCTTTTCTTCTCCAATGTACTCCAACGTCTCTTAGGCATGTACTCCATTTGGATATTCTTTGTTATGTCATCTAGCAAAGTTCGAAGCCCAGTTAATGTCCTATCCATGAACTTGTAAAGTTCGTCTGATCGCATCAACCTGTTTCTCCCTAGGGTGTCAACATAAATGAATCCTTGAGGGTCTTGTTATGGAGCGTATGGGTCTCTTTTCCTGATACCGAATATGGTAGTTTGAGGCTTGGTGACGTTGATCTTTTTCTGGTAACTTTTATCTCCGAGTTGAAGATCTTCGACTCGCTTCTGAATAACCAAGCTTCTGGTGAACATTCTTAATGCTATTATGAATTTGAAATCATCATCACCCGAGAGATTTTTAAGCCGATTATGAACAAGAAGGAGAAGCATGTTTTCTATGTCATTGATATGAAGACGTGGAAAGTCGCCTTCCTTGAATCTATAAAGGTCGATGTTGGCTCTTCTTACAACAATCTCTTTCAGATACCCATACCCATGTTTCCTTATTACCTCTACCTGAGTTACCACCAAAATACGTTTCATGGAATATACATCATGTCTTGATTGCAGGCCTCATGCATACCCATAGAAAGGGACTTCGTTGTTCTCTCCAATGTGGTGGATTTTCCCCATAATGCATGTTTATCATAGGAAACTTTAACCGGAACCCATATATTTGGAACCATGTCTTTAATGCCTAGAAGATCATATTGATTAGCCTTTGTTTTTGTGAGAGAAGTTATGTAGGTCATAGTCGAAATACCTCCTCTTCTTAATAGAATCTTCAAGTCTTGTGCTAAGTTGAGCATCCACCATTGCAGGAATTTGTGACTTTATTGTTTCGAGCAGTTGTGCAGAATAGTCTGCTTGTTTGAGTTGTAAGAGCTCCTTTTCCAAGACAAAAACTCTTTGGTCGAATCCGAACAGGGATGAAAAATCTGGAAGAGTAGGAACTGAGGTTGTAGTTGTCGCAGTTGTTAGTGCAGGAGTTGGTGTTGGTGTTGATTGTTGTTGAAGAGGAGTGATTGGTGGAATTGTTAGAGGAATGGTTGATCCAGCTACAGTCGAAGTTTCCGAGATTACCGTGACAGGTATGTTGAGAATAGGTGGAGTCTGAGTACTTGGTTCTTTATGACGAACCTTGACATTCATCATAGAAATAACTTTAGTGTCAGTTGGCAGAATGTTATCCAAGTTCAAAAATTGACTTGCAAAGTCGGATGAAACAGACGAACTTTGCAATGCAACTTCAGTCTTTTGTGTGTCATGAACAGTTGTAAGTATTACATGTTCATCATCCTTGACTTGTTCATATGTGGTCTGTTGAGTGCCTTCATCACGACCGGCATCAGTCATCTCTTCATCTCTTTTCCCTTCTTCTTCATGCTCTGTAGCTTGCAACCTTACATTCACATCCTTGTACAATTCCTCATACTCTTCATCATCATCAGTGAATTCAACACTATCAGGAGTACGTACATACTCTTACTCATATTCTTATTCTTCATCATTGTTCTGATTGAGATTAGGATTCTCATCTTTATCAGAATCGGTCTTTTCACTATCACTTGCTTCATTGTCACCATCAGCATCACTGTCAACATCATCATCATCCTTGGTTACTTCATCACCGTCATCATCATTTCTTTCATCATCACCACTATCTCCCTAAGATTCATTTTCACTCTCACATAGATATTTAGGTACATCGAGAACCCCTAGTTTAGTACCAGTTCCTTCATCTGTACTAGTTGTCTTGTCTTCCTGCTCATCAGGAACCTTTGGTTGGGAACCAACTTCATCACCTGAGCCACTTGCATGAAGCTTGTGAGTTTCCAGCTTGCTTTTCTTAAGAGTTTTCTTGAGCTGAGCAGCTTCAAGTAATGCTACATCAGATAGTAGATCCATGCCTTTTCCTCTAACAACTTTAGCTGGTGTTTTCTTCTTCGAAACAGACTCACTAGGTGTGTCTTTGATGACAACACCTGCTATTGGCATAGTTGTAGACTTGTCGGCAGGTTTCTTAGCTCGCTTAGGCTTCTCTGCAGGTTCTTCTTCCAAGACCGGAGACAATTTTCTTGAGAGTGAAGCAACTTTCTTAAACTTCCTTGCTTTCTTTGGAGTTGCTTTTCTAGTAGCAAAGGCAAGATAAGTCTTGTAAGCTTTAGAATCTTTTATGTCTTGATTGATCATCTCATCAGGGATCAGAGCTCTATACTACTGATAGTCTTGTGTTTTGGAGACAAACTTCAATGTACCCATCAAGGTGTCATCATGAATTGTGTGAAGATTGATCATGTCCCTCATAGAGATGGTCTTGTCCTTAGAGATGAAATGATTGATGATAACTTTTATGAATCTTGGGTAGGGCATGTGCTCTTTACGTGCTGAACTTATTTCTCTATTGTCAACTTGAAACATGAAGTCTTCCCACAGTAGAGTAACAAAATCAACATTCTTCTTGTTGTACATACCCTACAAGATCTGAGCTCTTGATTCTTTGAGCCTATCAAGTCATGTTGTCTTCCCAGAGATGCACCTATTGATGATAGCAGCAAATGTTCTCCAAGGCTGGTGCATTTGATCAGTATGGATAGCGGATAGCATATCACACTTGCAAGAATAACCAAGTTCCTGGATAAATGGAACCAATTCATCTTCAGATGGTGGTTCAACAAAGTCTTGATTGAGGAGTCTGGGACAAATCTGGAGAATTTTACGAAAGACTTCCGTGTCAACTCGGAACTTCTTCTTATCCAGCTTGAACCGGTATGCATTTGTATCTTTGATCTTTTGGATGGTGTTCTAGAATTGATGCATGTATACTTCAGGGACTTTAGCAGTGATCAGGAATGCGGGATAGCATGTAGAGAGTTTAAAAGCATCCAATGTGACTTGATATGTTTCTTCTCTCTGTGGCTTGCTGAACTCAATTCTTGCATTGCACTTTTCAATCTTTAGTCTTTTCTCAGGAGCAACCAAAGCATTGTCGAGAGCAACTTGTTTAGCGGCAACTGGATTCATGATTCTGCTAAGAATAGTCCAATACAGTTCATATACAACCAAATTTATATATCACTGGTTGACCTATTTGATTCATGGATATACACTTAGAGAAACAATTTACATTCATTTATTAGACAGATTAACACATGTATTAGGCATTCAGTTAAAGTATAGGACGACAGACATTAGTCAGAAAGTCAACTTAAGGTCAACAAGCTAACAATTGGTCAAACACAGTCAATTTAGCAATTAACATATGATATAAAGACGAATCATCATAAAATAAGTTATCAAATGAAAACATTTTAGAAAAAAATCATCTTTAAAATTCATGTATAAATCGCCACCTAAACATGTATAAATCGCCCCCTTAAAAAATGTATAAATCGCCGTCTAAATAAATGAGTATAAATCGCCGTCTAAAGTCACGTGTATAAATCGCCGCCTAAGGAGGATGTATAAATCGCCGCCTAGAGGAACATGTATAAATCGCCGTCTAAAGGAACATGTATAAATCGCCGTCCATAGGGACGTGTATAAATCGTTGTCTATAGGTGCGTGTATAAATCGCCGTCTATAGGTGCGTGTATAAATCGCTACCTATAGAGTGCGTGTATAATTCGCCGTCTATAGACAGTGATGTATAAAACGCCGTCTATAAATTTTGAATTTCATAAACCCAACTTTTATGGCAATTAAACTACACAAACACATGAAGCAAGCATTTATAAACATCTCCTAGCAGTTATAACATGAATTAACCACAAAAATTTACTTAGAGAGTAAAAACGAGTAGATTTACACATGTTTTACTCAAGCACACATAATTTTCATACAAGACTTGGATATTCTCACTCAAATGCATTCACAAAGGCATACTAGCTCATCTTAAACACAAACCCACAAACTTTTTCAAGTCTTTCCCTAAAACTTAATTTTTCGCAACAAAGAATCAAGCAAAACTTGTTCGTTTGTTAACCCCATAACAAACTGCTATAGACGAGTAAACTACATACCATAAGCATCAAAACCCCTCAACTAATTTTGGATTTGGTCAACCTTTGATTTTCACGAACCCTAAACCAATTTTCTAGGAATTTCGAGCAAAATTTAGAGATATAACCTAATTCCTTTTGCATATAAGTTGTTTAGATGGAGAAGAACATTTTTTTAGTTTACCTTAAGGCTTGAAATGCACTGATTCTAGGAGTTCTTGTGGATTACAATTTGAAGAGAGTAGGAGGGAAAAAGTTAAGAGTGTTTGGTTTGAGTGTGTGAAAAAGACGAGGGCAAGGGGGTGTTTGTGTTAATAACTTTTTCAAGTTTGGCACAAATGCCCCCAAACTATTAACACCTTTATATTTTTATTAATAATAATCTTAAGGTTTAAACTAGTTTCACTTTTTACACTTTTGGTCCCTAAAGTATAATAAGCTAAGACTAAGCCTTAAATATTGCTATCACTTTCCCTAAGGTATAAACACATAACATATAATGCTCAAATAAGTTAAATTAATTAACTTTTCAATAAATATTATTACGTTATTGTTTAAAAACCTTTTTCCTTTTATTCCTTGATGACTTTTGAAGAAGAAATTTGACATTTTCTCCCCCTCAAACAATGACCCGTTTCTATTTAAAGAGTTGTAGTCGTTGTTTGAGTGGTCAAATACTTTGAAAAATCATTTTCTAATGAATTACTAAGATGATTATTTTATTTCTGAAAAAAATCAACACCATTAAATAAGATTTCTCTTATTTTGACAAATAAATGCATTGACACGTACATTAATTTGTATGAAGGAAGCACGGGTTGTGTTGCAAAGTCAACACAAGCTTTTGAATGAATATAAAGTAATTCATTCCCGAGAAAAGTAAATTTCCCGTTTTCAGGCCAAGTTTTCTTTTTGAAATACTTGCTTTTAAGATTATGATCGGGTTGCTATCTGAAATAATAGCAAGCCATTTTTGACATGTTTTGAAAGCTTTTTGAACTTCTGCTCGAACTTCATTTACAGGCTCGTATCATTATTAAATGACATTTCTAATACCGTAAATGTTATCGATTTTCAGAAGACATGCCAGAGATCCATATTTTTATATTTTTTTGATTTTTGATTTTTCTTTTTTGAAAAATTTATATAAAGTGAAAAATATTTTGGTTTTTATGTTTTCTTATATACATATAATATATAGGATATATTACGAGTTACCACCATTACTCGTCTTTTTCATCTATTAGACGTTTAAGCGTTTTCGGAGACATGTTTCTCATACTGAGCTTTTCGATCAAGAAGTTGAATCTTTCTCGTGGTAAGGGTTTGGTGAAGATGTCAGCTAGTTGATATTCCGTCCTAACAAAGTAGAGTTCCACTATTCTATTCTCCACCTGCTGATTTATAAAATGGTAGCGTACATCGATGTGCTTTGCTCTTGAGTGTTGAACGTTGTTGCAACATAGAGCAATTGCACTTTTGTTGTCACAGTACATAGGGATATTATTGAATTGAAAGCCATAATATGTTAGCTGTGAACGCATCTATAGGATTTGAGCACAACACCCAGATAAGGCAATACATTCAGCCTTGGTACTCAAGATCGCAGTGCTCTTTTGCTTCTTGGAAGACCATCTAACAAGTTTATCACCTAAGAATTGAGCGCTTCCTAATGTACTGCGTCTAGTGTCCTGACACCCCGTATGATCTGCATCTGAATATGCTGTTAAAGACATACCAGTATCCTTCAAGTACCAGAGACCCATGTTAATGGTTCCTTTTAGGTATCGAAAGATCCGCTTAACCGCATTTAAGTGCTTTTCGGTAGGCTTTGCCTGATATCAGGCACATAAGCAGACTTCATAAATAAGGTCGGGTCTACTGGATGTCAGATACATGAGGGAACCGATCATGCCATGGTAAAGTGTAGCATCAACTGTATCCCCTATAGATCTTCATCAATTTTATTCTTTTCTACCATAGGTGTGTCTACAGAATCACTAGACAGCAAATCATATTTTTTAATAATTTCAAAAGCATATTTTGATTGGTTTAGGAAGATTCCTCTGGGATTTTGAGAAATTTGTAATCCTAAAAAGAATGATATCTTCCTCCATCATTGACATCTTAAACTTAGTGGTCATCAGATTAGCAAACTCATTACACAAAGCAGTATTAGTGGATTCAAATATTATATCGTCAACATAAATTTGTACCAGTAATAAGTCGTTTCCTGCTTTTCGTGTAAAGAGTGTTGGATTAACTGCACCTTTAGAGAAATGTTGTGAAATGTGGAAACTTGATAAGGAAGAGAAAGTCAAACATAAAATGGATGAAATTGAGGCCATAAACATTGAATTGGAGCATAGTGTGGCAAAATTACTTTCTGAAAATGAGCGTTTACATAAAGAAATTGAGCATTTGAAAAAGATTTACAAAGATCAATTTGATTCAATTAAAAAGACACGTGCTCTCTCTAAGGAACACGATGACTCTTTGATTGCTCAATTGAACTCTAAGTCTATGGAATATGCAGATTTAAAACGTCAAATTCAAGACAAGATTTTGTGATTACATCATTAAAAAATGATTTACAAAATATAAAAGGGAAAGAAACTGTTGAAAATGATTGCCACTACTATTGCTCCAGGCATGTTCAAGATAGACTTAGAACCTTTAGCTCCTAGGTTATTGAATAATAGGGAAGCTCACATAGACTATTAAGCACACTCAGGAACAAGCTGACATACTTCGGTGAATAGTCGAACAACCTAAAGCAAAACAACCGTTAGATAATGCGTTATACTTTGCCTATAAGCATGCCAAACGAATTCAGGAGTTACTAGTTTATGTTCGAGACACATGCCCTAATGCCTATAAACCCAGTGAGAAAATGATTTTGTCAGACCTATGAACAAAGTCAAGAAAGTTAGGTTTTCTGAACCGCTCACATCCTCAAGCAACATTAAACATGTAGAATCATCTAAAACACCTAATTCTAACACACCTGTGTTGTCATCACAGGATTAAAGTGTTCTACTAGTACTTGCAGATCACAGCCTACAGGCAATAAAAAGAATGATATGATCTCGCAAACACCAAGTAGCAACCACAAGAATAAAGTAGAAGTCTAACGTAGGAGAGTTAAATCTAAGTCTAATAAAAAGAATCATATTAAAGACCCTATTTGTGATGCAAGTGTTAAGCATACTATATGTTTGATGCAAATCATGATGCGCGTTTCCTTGATTTTGTAAATAATGTGAATGTGCGATCTAAATCTATGTCTGCTAGGAAAAGCCAATATCATAATATTTGGAAACCTAAGGGTAAAGTGTTCACTGAAGTAGGACATAAGTGGAAACCAACAGGAAGACTTTTCACTATAGTTGGTAACTCATGCCCTTTAACTAGGATCACTCCCAAGAAAATAGTGCATCTTACAAACCCCTTCATTATCAGTTGAAACATCAAAACCAGAGATTAAAGTCTATAGTATGAGACCCAAACAAGTAAAATCAGTAGGTTTAAGTAAAAAAGCTAAGACTGTATAATCTAACATTGCTAACAACTCGGAACCCACTCATTTGTGGGGATCCAATGCTACAGATGTTCCATCTTCTTCTTCTCTTGTCAACTACAGGTTGACCAGATTGTTCTCTGGTATCTGGACTCCGGATGCTCAAAATACATGACAAGGAATCGCTCTGAGCTCATGAACTTCGTCGGTAAATTTCTAGGAACTATTCGATTCAAAAACAACCAGTTGCAAGATAATGATATGGTGACTTGTCAGCTGGGAAACTAATACTCAAGGGTATACTATGTTGAGGGGCTTAGACATAACTTGCTTTCTGTTGGACAATTTTGCCGACGCAGATCTTGAAGTTGCTTTTCAGAAAAACACTTGCTTTATTCAGAATTTAGAAGGTGTTGATCTACTTTTAGGATCCAGAGACACAAATTTGTACACAATTTCTCTTGATGACATGCTAAAGACGTCTACGATCTGTCTTCTATCAAAAGCTTCAAAGACTAAGAGCTGGTTATGGCGCCGTCGGTTATCGCATCTCAACTTCGGTACTCTTAACAAGCTAGCCAAAGACGGTCTTGCTCGAGGCATTCCAAAGCTTAAATTTCAGAAAGATCATCTGTGTTCAGCATGTGCATTAGGCAAAAGCAAGAAATCCTCTCATCAACCCAAAGCTGAGGACACTAATCAAGAGAAACTATATCTTTTGCATATGGATCTTTGTGTCCCTATGCGTGTGAAGAGTATTAACGGGAAAAAGTATATCTTAGTAATTGTTGACGATTACTCACGATTTACTTGGGTCAGATTTTTAAGATCAAAGGATGAAGCTCCCGACGCTATCATCAAGTGTATAAAAAATATTCAAGTTCATTTTAATGCCACTGTCCGAAATGTTAGAACAGATAATGGAACTTAATTTGTCAATCAGACTCTTCGTGATTTCTATGAAAATGTCAGCATTTCACATCAAACTTCTGTTGCTCGCACTCCTCAACAAAACGGCGCTGTCTAAAGGCAAAACCGAACTCTTGTGGAAGCTGCTCGCATAATGTTGATATTTTAAAAGCTCATTTGTCTCTATGGGCCGAAGCAATCAACACAGCTTGTTATACCAAAAACCGTTCTTTGATCCGTCTCCGCTACAACAAAACTCCTTATGAGCTGATGCACGACAAGAAGCTGGATTTATCGTTTCTTCATGTCTTTGGTTCACTCTGCTATCCGACCAATGATAGTGAGGATTTAGGTAAACTAAATGCAAAGGCCGATATTGGTATTTTTGTTGGTTACGCACTCGCAAAGAAAGCTTTCAGAATCTATAACAGGAGAACCTGGAAAATTATGGAAACCATTCATGTGATGTTCGATGAGCTGACAACAATGGCTTCTGAACAATTCGGTTCAGGACCCGGGCTTCAATTAATGACTCCTGCAACATCTAGTTAAGGACTCGTTCCAAACCCTATTCCTCAACAACCTTGTAATCCACCAAATAGAGATGATTGGGATCGTTTGTTCCAACCCATGTTCGATGAATACTTCAATCCTACAACTATTGTTATCTCTCCAGTTCCAGTAGCTGCTGAACCAAGGACTGTTGATATAGCCGATTCACCTGTGTCTACGTCAATTGACCTAGATGCACCATCTACAAGTATTCCATCAACACAAGAATAAGAACATTCTCCAATTATTTCTTAAGGTTTTGAAGAATCACCAAAAACACCACATTTTCATGATGATCCACTTCATGAATCTCTTCATGAAGACTCGACTTCTCATGGATCGTCATCGGATGTGAGACCATCCTACACTCCGTTTGGACACCTTGGTAGATGGACTAAGGATCATCCAATAGAAAACGTGATCGGTGATCCTTCTCGTTCTGTCTCCACAAGAAAGCAACTCAAAACTGATGACATGTGGTGTTACTTTGATGCCTTCCTAACTTCTGTAGAACCAAAGAACTTCAAACAAGTAATGACCAAACCATCTTGGATCGATGCAATGCAAGAAGAAATTTATGAATTTAAAAGACTACAAGTTTGGGAATTGGTGCCATGTCCAGATAAAGTCATGTTGATCAAACTTAAATGGATTTACAAGGTCAAGACAGACGAATTTGGTGGGGTACTAAAGAATAAGGCTATATTAGTTACTCAGGTATTCAGGCAAGAGGAGGGAATCGATTACGAGGAATCATTTGCACCAGTTGCAAGAGTAGAGGCCATCCGAATATTCGTAGCAAATGCCACCAACAAGAATATCACAATCTTCCAAACAGACATCAAAATGGCTTTCTTAAATGACAAGCTCAAAGAAGAGGTCTACGTTTCTCAACCAGAAGGATTTGTTGATCAGGACAACCCATCGCATGTGTACAAGATCAAAAAGGCTCTATACGGTCTTAAACAAGCACCACATGCATGGTACAACATGCTATCAACAACTGGTGTTTGTTCAAAATTCTGCATCGCATGCACACTTTGATTATCCATATCAGTATGATAGGGTTCAAAATGAGGTACCTTTGCGATAACGTCTGAACCATAATTAGAAAGATTAGCCATCAGAACTGCCTTTGCATTAGAGACATTATTACAATCAGAATCATAAGCATCAAGATCCATAGTCTAGAAAGCAGCAGTGTTTAGAATGGTTGTCTAAGAAGCTTTACCATCTAGAATGTCTGGATCTGCAACGAATGCTAGTTGCTCTTCATCTAAAATTTTTACAGCTTCCTATGCTTCAGCCAACATTGCCTTTTCCTTAAACCATGCAGCATTCCTAGGCCTCTTCGGCTGAGTGCATTGCCTAGCCATGTGACCTTCACCTTAAAAATTATAACATTTAATCACCCTTGTCTGCCCTCCTGCATTATTTCCCCTGAACTAGTAGCATTACCCTTATAGCTATTACTAGCATAACTTTTTCCTTACCTCCCTTGAACTTGTTGCACAGTAACCCTGCCGTCTTAAATAGTAGCTTGGTTTCTCAGATTAGAGGAAGTTCTAAGTTGATTATTGGTTGAAGGGAACCTTAAAGAAGCTACAGCTGTGAGAAAAGCCATTGCCTTATTGAGACATGCAATTGGGTCATCTCCTTGGTTGAACATAGGAACAACAAGACCTGAGTCCTTTTGAGGTAACTCAGTCAGTGGTTGTGTTGAAGGTTAAGGTGAGTTGTAAGCAATTTGTGGGACATATGAGGTTTGATGAGACTAATATTGTTGTGATGGTAGAACGGATGAATGATTGATTTGTGGTTGTGATAGATGAGGTGGTGGATACATTGGTGAATATGGTTGAGGAGAGTAAACTTGTTGAATCATGGTATGTGTTTGTTGAGTAAACTGAGGGGAATTATATTGAGAGTGATAGTTGTTAAGTTGAGATGATGGTGGCTGATGGTAGTTAGCAACAAATGCAAGGGGATCTTGGTATCATTCACGCATTAAGCGAGTTTCATTAGCATGTGCCTCATGTTGTTCGATATATGAGTACAATTGATCATAGTTTGTAGTATGCAAATCTCTAGCCAACTTCACATCCGTCACAAACTTGCCCCATTTTGGTGGTAGACTGTTTAGAAACTTGGTATTCACTTAGACTTATCTCATTGAAATATTGATAATATTCATGTTATTGGTGAGTTTAGCAAATCTCTAGTAGTACTGATACAGTGTTTCACCCTTGACAAATGAAAACTTATCAAACTCGTCATACAATTTACATTCCTTCTCTTGTAATGACAATTTTGTGCATTGCATAAGTAGCTTAACTCTATCCCATATCTCTTTGGAAACTTTGTGATGATTCACAATGGCATACATATCTGGTGGAAGTCCTTGAAGAACGATGTTTGTAGCTTTTAGATCATAATCAGCTTGGAGTTTCTCTGCAACAGAAAGTTCTTCATACTTCTTTATCCTAGTAGTGCCATCCTTTTCAACAACAGTTGGCCAAACAAGTGGACCATTTTGAAGTGATTTAAGAATCATTCTCCTATTCTCCCAATTCTCTATGTATAATTCCATACGACTCTTCCACGAGTCATACAAGGATTTTTCCAACATAGGAGGATGGTTGTTGGCACCGGCAATGATCATAAATTCTGCTAAGGTTGTCATTTTGAATTGATTGATTGAATGAAAAAAGATAACTTTTTGATCGTTCAGTTATTAGAGGTTGTTGTGTTAAATTATTGATTGTTTTAAGTGAATGAGTCTTAAGATTACACGGGAGTTTACAATTCTTGATAAAACCGAGAAAATAATTGAATACTTTACGGGATTTTACAAATCAAAGAAAAACCATATAAATGTCCAAGGCAATTTGGTATAAATCTCCTAAGGTAAGTGTATAATTCACCCAAGTGTAATGTATAAATCACCCTAAGAAGAATGTATAAATCGTCGTTTGAAATATGGTATAAATCGCCGTATACAGACTGTATAAATCGCCGGATACACTGAACACGTATAAATCACCGTATAGACTAGGTATAAATCGCCGGATTTACACACGTATAAATCACCGTACTCAATAACGTATAATCGCCGTATTCAACACGTATAAATCACCGAATTCAAACATTGTGTATAAAAAGCTGTCTTTAAAAACTTCAAATCACTTAAAGACACAATTTTTGACGTTTTTACTTGATTTCACTTGTACTTCTTGCTATTGTAAGACTATGAGAACCTTAAAAACACAAACTTTATGGTTTTTAACACAAAAAAATTTTGAAATCAAGATTCTTGTACCTAAAACCCTTTTTCAAACCAAAAACAACAAAAAGATGAAGATTTTTGAGTTTTTTTAAAGTTTTTCTTGTACAACTACCGTATACTAAGATAAACAAAGAAGAAAGGTTATAGCTTTATAGTTTTTAAACCCACAAAAGATGAAAATATCTTGCCAAGGTTCGAACCAAAACACACGCCTATAGAACCAAGAAAAAACACACACAACACTAAGCTAAATCACCCCATGGCTCTTGATACCAATTGTAGAATATATGATTTATCTTATCTCATAATCAAATGACAAGAAAACTAGAGAGAGAGTAGAAAGATTGAACACTTTAGAGAGAGAAAGGAAAGAGAACAATATTAGATTAGAAAATGAATAAGTAAACGACCAACCCTCTCCAAAAGGTGGAGAGGGGTTCTTATACCACACAATGGCCGATCACTTATGAGGCCTTGTGGTGCTTTACATGGCTTTGGCCCGTTTACCTTATTAAGGTTCCAAAAACTATACTACGAGCCTATCCTATGATATTATGGAAGTGACCGATACTTTTCTATTCCTAACAATTCATTATGCTTTAAATGTATATTTCTTCTTTATCTCCATTATTAGCCTTGAGTATATTTGTCGTAATCTTGCTACTACTTAGAAATGTTTTCTTGCACTTGTATTTCTAACTTGGTTTTGTAGTTAAATATCATAAGCTCGATCCCTTGGTGCCCCAAACGAAGGGGAGTATACATCAAGGGGGAATATTGGCATCGTCGAATTGTTTCTCTCTACATCTCGACGATTAACCTTTTTGGATTCGACAAAAAGGGGGAGAAATGGATTAAAACTCATTAATAACTTGAAAATTTTGTTTTTATACAAAATGAGTTTATATTTTGTCATCATCAAAAAGGGGAATATTGTTAATACAAATAATGCTTAAAACGTTATTTATATTTTTCGACTCCTCTACGTTTTGAAGATGACAAAATGTAAAAACATTTACGATAAAAATAAACGTTTACATGTTATTAATCGTAAACTTCCATTTTGACATTAATCAATTAAGGTATGGATAAACAAATCATTAAACATGATTAGTAATCAAGAAAATAATTTTTCTTCTTAACCATCACTTTTTTACAAAACTATTTTTTACAAAATACACAAAATAGTTTTATTAATAAAAATAATGTTGTATTTAAAAACATAAATTTTGAATTTAGTTTCCCCCCCCCCCCCCCAAAACAAAAAACAGCATACAAGGATCAACCTTCCCCACAAAAAGATAAAAAAAAGGAGTGTCAGTATAGTGGCGGCCCCCTTAGTGGCTAGGCGGCCCCTAGGTATATTTGGGACCGCCAGGACCGCCACCAGATACCGTTGGGTTTTTCTGGCTATAAATGCTGCACTATTCTTAGCAGAAAAACGCACCTCTTTGCATGAATTTTTTAGTCATCTTTCTCTCTCTAAAAACCTTCTTTCTCTCACTAAATCTCTTGATCACTAACATTGTTTAATCTTGTTTCAAGTGATCAAATCTCATCGTCTACCTTCTTCCCTCTTATATCAAGTGCAAGAGAAGAACACTTATATTCGCCAAGAAACGAGGTGTTATAGATTAGTGATTTCTCCTCTCTTCTTCTAAGATTCAAAACTCTATTTTGAATATCTTGTGTGATTGTGTAAGTCGGATAGTGTAAATCTTGTGATTGAGTAGTATTTGTAAAGTGGTAGATTGGTTCTAGCTAAGATTAGGACTCAACATTTAGCTTAGTATCGGAAAATAACATAAGCGACGTGTAAACGGTTTTCTTCGCCTGAAGGGAGCTTGTTGACATAGTGGAATCTTGAGTCGGATACTCAGGGAGTGGAGTAGGGTGAAGAAGAGCTTCGTAGTCGAACCACTATAAATCTTGGTGTCTTGGTTTGATCGTTCTTTCCTTTATCTCTTTATATTGTTTGTGTAGTTATTACAAGTAGATAGTTATCTTGATTGATTCATATTGTTGATTGATTAAGTATATACTCGAATCAAACAATTTTAGAAGTAAAATTTTAAAATGCCAAATAACATGTAAACTATTTAACCCCCTCTTCTAGTTTCTACAGAAAGAAAGAAACATGTGTTTGTGAGCAGTGTTGTAGAAACATGTGTTTGTGAGCAGTTTTGTAGAAACAAGTGTTTCTTATGACCGCTTATGTATTACGGTGAATTGGTAAAATATGGAATAGGGTTACTTGTTTCTTACATGGGCTTGTTTATTGTGTGCAAACGAGTATATCGGCCCGTGCTCCGCCGCGGGACGATTAGTATCTGTCGTTGTTTTGAAAGTGAAATCTTTTTATTGTGATGACATATAGTTACTACAGTTCACTCTTGTAGTATTTAACTCTAGCTCATATAAACAATAGCTAATCTTATAAGTAAAAAAAAGTCAAAATGAGCACATTTGTTAATCTCATTCATTTCTTAGAAAAATAGATACTTCAATGAGCCCAAACAGCTTAAGCTCCTCAAGTTCATGATAGAAATTTGTTGTAATAGAGGGAATAATCGTAAACAGCTCCAACCAAGAATTTCTAGGTGGATCCCTGTATGAAAACAAATTAAAAACATAAAAAGTTACAACTATAGATAACTAAATTGTGTTGGAACAGTAAGCACAAATTCTGCAATAAAGATAGAGTAAAAAGTTGGGTGGTTTCAACAATTGTATAGCATAAAGTTATACAAAATAATTGGCATATATTCAGTAGACATGAAAAACATTCGTGCATGACAGATTATAATACAACAATTAACCATCCTACATAAACCTCCCATTTTGCAATAGTAAATTTATGTTCATTCAATTCTAACTCAAAACATCGAGATCCCGCCCCAAAGCAAAGACATAATTAGCTATTCTCATACAGAAGGTATATTTGACATCATCTCGTTCGAGAACTCAAATAAGTACAAGAAATCATGGTTACTAAAAAATAAGTACAGTAAATCCTGAAAAAGGAAAAAGCAACAACCAACCTCAATTATCGTACGCAGGTTTTCGCAACGTGAGAGGGAGGGTTTGGGGTAAAACAAGTTACCAATAAAGTGTCTTCTAGAAAGATGAATGACAGAGGTGACGGAACGATGTGGGCTAGTATGATGGGCCACTGTAAAAGAAGTGGTGGGTCGTATTTAAAAGGCGTGGCGGTTGTAGCACTAATCATCTGCATCTGTTATAACATAAGCTTGTCAATTGAAAGTGATAAGTATAAGCAATATGTCAGATAGCGTGCGTCGTAACAGGAGGAGTATATGTAGCACTTACTAGGATACGTAGTTTTGTGGATGTACACTGGTACCCCGCCTGACCCCGCCCATCTATAACTTTTATAATGTAATAACATGTGCGTTGAAAAGGAATTGATAACAGTTTTGACCTAACTTTTGGTATATTTTACTGATCTTCTGGTATAGATGCTGCTAGGCCTACAATTTTTTCAAAACATTATCAAATGAAACAATGCCCAAAAATCGGTTTTAAATGTAATCGTTATAAGAGTTTGGGCTTATGTTACATAATCTAACTTTTTTGGCCTATTTTAAAACTTTCCGGCTTATATAAGTTCATAATGTCAAAATAAACTTATATAAGCTGAAAATTTTGAAAATACCCAAAAGTGGGTTTATAAAACATAAGCCTGAAAACCAAATAACCATAAGCCGGCTACAAAAGCACAACATACAAAACCACCCTAAATATCTATACAGTAGGTTTCTTGCCAGATTTTCAGTAAATGATTATAAAAGCCACATCACATCAATTTAAATTTGTAAAAAGCTCATACTGCAATTTCTAAAGTTGTCCAAAATCAAAATGCATGATACGTTAATACATTTAGTATATTAGTTCTCACCAGGATAACCGACAAGGTTAATATTTATCTTGTTTGTTCTGGAAACACGTCTTCTTATTTCATCTTTTCTCGAATCTCCTTTAAAACAAAAAAAGAGGGCCATCTCAGTGGAAGGAGAAGGACCTACAACGACAGGCACAAACAAACACATATTAGTATCTCGTCCCTCTTTTGTTTACCTTATCTGGTTGGATTATCAGAATATGAAAAAGATGATACACTCTTTTTTAAGAGATTGTGAGTTTCAACTTATACAACTAGATTCATAAGGATAGGCCGAAGTATGGTGTGAGTCACTCTTTCGGGATTCAGTTTCTAGGTTTACGACTTTAAGCAATCGATCTTTGATTTTTCTCATTTTCAATATTTTTTTGTTTCTATTTTAATTTGCACTGTTAAAACATGAATGATCTTGTCTAATATTGATATTTCTCCTTATCTTAGCTATTGCATATAGTTCCTAACCACATGTATATCCTTTTTAATATGGGTTAGCTAAAGCCTTTTTAAGTTTTAAAGGTTAAAGTTAAAATTCAAACTTGCTGTAACTAATCTTTCATATCAATTTTTGTGTGAAATTAATTATCCTTATGTTTCTTCGCCCTTATTTTATCCAGAGGGAATTACATATATGCTTCTTGTGGTTTGCTCAGATTGCATGTTTAGTCCTCGCATTTTTAAAAGTGTAGGCGGCCTTCCTATGACGAAGCTTTCGTTGCACTCTTAGTCCCTGACCTACCTAAAATGACAAAATTGCCCTTGTCTTCTTCATCTTTGAAAATCTTTAACATTTTATTTTAGATTTTACTCATATCAAACGCAGCTAAATACTTCACCAAACCTTATCTCTCCAAAGTTAGATTAGATCTATCACTTCTCATTCCCAAAACAAAAACGAATCAAAATCATTCCAACCTTATGTCTCCTTTAAAAAATAACCCAGCCATCAAACACAAGACTTTTAACTATAAGCAAAAATTGAATCACATAAAGACATCTATGATTTTCTTTCTGCTTTACACGAATCCATTCGAAACAAATACCTTTTTCAATATCAGCCCACGAAGAACACAAGAAACTTTCGGCTTCAAGATCTTGAATAAGGTCAAAGGTAGGTTTTGATTGCATGTTTCGTGTTTGGTCAGATCGAAACCCATCATAAAAAAATTATCTTGTGTTTTGAGTCTTGTTTGTGTTTCTGTTTGGGTATAGATTCGTGGTAGCTAAGCAACAAAAGATTTCTCATTTGCGTTTGTGTTTCGGATTATAGCATAAACAAGAAGAGGTGTTTGTGGATTCGATTGTGATAAGGTTGAAAGAATCAAAGGAAGATTTGGTGAGATATGTGTATGAATGAGTATTGTGATTGCTTGAAAATTTTGTAAATGAAATGAATTAAAAAATGGTGGTTGATAACCCAATTAAAATGTTAGAAATTCAAATTTTATGATATTTTTAATTAATTCTGGAAAAATATATTGAAGATGTTCAAATGTTCTTCAAAATTTATTTTAAAAAAAATAGAAATTCAAAGGAAAAAGAAAAGAAGAAGAAGAAGATGGCACATCCGTCATTTTAGGTAGATCAGGGACTAAGAGTGCAACGAAAGTTTCCCTACAGGGAGGGCGCCTACACTTTTGAAAATGTGAGGACTAAATATGCAATCTGAGCAAACCACAAGAAGAATATCTGCATTTCCCTCTTTTATCTATCATCTGTTTAATCTTTTCATAAACCTGAACCAACCTACATTCGCAACTTCTGTCCATGCAGGTCAAGAAGAAACCGGTGAAAGGAATACCTAGTCAAACTTCAGTGTCTTTTCATGCCTATTCATAAATATTAATTTCTTAACTTTCTCATTATTAAGGTTACCATTAAACACTTAATCTCTTTTATTATTCATAGAGTCATGAAACAAGAGTCAAGACAAAAGATTGCAGTTGGGGCGCGACAAACATGGTACATGCGTTATTTTTCCCGGAGGATGATAGGACATTATCATCGTCAGTTGCGTAACTTAATTGCAAAAGCTTCTAAAGAGGGGTTTATGGTGATGAAAAGTTACATCATGACTCTTATTAGATAATGAGCAAGCAACTTGATAAGGAATTCGAGAAAGTTACACTATGGCATACCGAAGGTGAATGATTCAAAGGTGAATATTGTTATGATGTAGATTGTACAATAGTTTAATTTTTCTTTGTGTTAATCTGTTACATACATTATTAACTTTATTAAAAATGGGAACCGGGTCAACCCAAATGCATTTAATGAGTGTTGGGTCGACCCGCCGGAAACCACCATTTGCCACCATGCCAGCCTACAACCCGTTTGTTATTTAACCCGACCCGCTTAATTAATACCCACTCACTCTCTCACCTCTCCCATAACTTCCTGAATCTTCCCACACCCACACACCGCCTTCATTCTCACACTCTCTCTCTTTAATCATCTTCTCCGGTATACCTAAGCCCGGACACGTGTTACCAAATCCCCAACCCCTCAATGAATCATCATCTTGACATACATAAAATTTCAGATCTAATAAACTCAAAATCCATACACAGTGTTATCAAACCCCCAACCCCTTCAATCAACGATTTATTCTTGAGATACTTTTTTGATTACGATACTATATAGGGAGAAATGGTGTATAAAATATATCGTTTTACCAGGTAAAATTTTTGAGTTGGTAAAATTATACTTTTTTGTTTATCATAATTAAATGTTTTCAGTGTTTCTCTTTGATTTTGATTTTGTAGATTAGGGGAAAATGGAACCCTAACGTGCAGCAGCAAAGCAAGGTTACGTTTTTTTTTAACTCTTGCTGTATTTGTTTTTAACTTCTAATTAGATTGTGGTTCGGTCTTAACAAATGTATAGTATAGTACTTTTTGGGTTTAAACCCTAGCTTGCAAAATCAGTTGGGGATATAAATTTTACTAATATAATTTTTCAATTTTTTTAGATTTTTGGTTTTGTTAGATTGTGGAAAGTGTAAAGATTTGTTGTAATTTTTTTGTTTTGTTTTTTTATCATAATAGGTTCGAACAATTCTGGATATTCAGTCTGGCGAGATCAAACTTTGTGTTGTGGATATGGAACTGAAAACAATGGAGGTATACGGTTTTATCATAATTTGAGGGTTTTATTAATTTTGGGGGGTTTTTTATATATTTTCGTGTTTTTTTATAAATTGTGGGATTTTTTTGTAGGTCGTTAATTACTGAATTGGTCGGAAGCCAAAAGATGCTCAACAGCTTGCCCAATTTCATTGCCCAAATGTTGTTGATTTATAGAATTTATATGCAAAATTTGATCAGCTACGGTTTCATTCAAGTTGGAAGCAGATAAAAGGTTTCACTTTTGTTATGGTTTGCAAATTTTGATATATGACTTTAGTTTTTAGTTTTAAGTATGGGTAATTATCTTCTATGGTATTGCTTTTGGCTTATGAACACATATCTTTAGTTGGCTATTCACTTTAATATGTCATGTTGGCTCACATTGTCGATGAAGACAGTCTAACTTTCGTGTGTCAATTATTTTCTGGCTCTTATTACTTGTTGGAACACCATGGGTGAAAGTGAGCCGTATCTTGGCGTGGCGACACAAAAAAGGTGTTTGCAGCCATGGCGGCTACGGATACCCTTCTGTGGGTAAAAAAAGTGTTTGCAGCCATGGCGGGCTTGGACACCCTTTTGTCCAGGGTAGATTTGGGCAACGATGAGATGGTTTGCGTTGTAGCGTGTCAAGTTTAGTAGGCTTGCAGCAGACATGGCGTACAGATTCTAAAAAAACATTTAATTTGCAACTTATAGTTATTTGCTGGCCGCGCGTTTTCATAGCAAGGCTGCCATTTGGCTTGCTTTGCGAACATAAATCATAACGTGGCTATTCACTTTATATGTGCTATTCCACCTCACATTGGCGATAAAGATAGTATAACTTTCGTGTAAGATATACCTATTTCCGTTCTAATAACTTACTGTATCACCATTGGTGAAAGCGACATGTATCTGGCAGAGGCAACCATGATCCAAAAAAGTATTTGCAGCCATGGCCGGATCAGATACCCTTTTCTCCAGTTCCGCACTCTTAAATCTGAGCCAAACATGTATCTTCGAGTAAGGTGTCTCTCAAACCAACTTGTGTTACTGATGGTTTGGAAGATTGGTCTACATGCATATTCCAGGTAGTGATTCTACATGTGGTCTCAAAGAAGAAAAGATAGGTGGGTTATTTGTTTACAAGAATTTCACATTTGAGCTTACTTTTAGTTGCTTACTTTTTTGCGTGTTACAGAGTCACGAAACAAGATCATCACAGAAGGTTGAAGCAACTCCGAAAAGGATTAAGAAAAAGTTTCAAATCTTTGAAGGTGTGCATATTCAAAGAAAAAAATTTGTATTTCTAATTTCTCATCAAATTCTTTAAAAAATATGTTTTTTTAAAACATATTTGTTCTATTTAGAACATATGTGTAGAAATACAATTATTGAAGGCGTGCATGTATGTTTTTGAGAGTTCTCGCAGTTCTCGCACTTAATTTGATGCTGAAAATAAAGTCCCTATATATATATATATATATATATATATATATATATATATATATATATATATATATATATATATATATATACTAGCTGCAAAACCCGCCCGATGGGCGGGTATAACTTGTGGTTATTATTTTCATTTTTATTTTTAGCTATATTTAAATAAAAAATTCCTTTCATCTTAATTATATTTTCATCAAAGTCACATATCTTTTTCATATACAACCTTATAAGCTAACACGCCTCAACTTATATGTTTAGATGAGCAATAAACTCATGTGGCTAAGTACATAATGAATGAACATAAGATCTTTTCAAAAATCTAAATAATAGGAGTGTTTGGCTACTGTTAAAGCAGTAACCAAACACCATTTCTACTGCAACAGGGGTGTTTGGATACTGTTTTAGCAGCAGCCAAGTACCCTTTCTGCTGCAACAGGGGTTTTTGGATACTGTTTTAGCAGCAGCCAAACACCCCTGTTGCAGCAGAAATGATAATTCCAATGCTAAATGAGTGAGTATCCGTGCGTCCAGGATCTAGTATTTCTATAAAATGGGGTAACCTTTAATGATCGTCAATGATTACTCGCTAAAAACCATCACTGATTTCTACCATGAAGAAAGAAAGTAATTACCTGAAAGGAAGTTAAGATAGTTCTCAGCAATGAATGTGTATGTATTAAAACCTTTTAGTTAACTGAATCCCCAATAATCCTAGTCCGATTGAAACTTAGTTCACGGGAAGAAAATATATGTTGTTCGATTACATTCCCTTGATATCTACATTGATTACAGTCATCTTGCAACTACAACATATTAAACACAAAAATATACTTTTTTTTCTTTCTTTTCTATGCTACCTGCTCCTTAGGAGATCTTTAGTTCCTAAAAACATTCGGGGAAGATTGATTTTATGATTATTCATATGTAAAGTTGTCGTATAAAAGACTAATGGGACAGTTGATAAATCTTGTCACTTGTTTTGCTTCTTTCAGATTTAATCCAGACGTGGGCTTCGGACTGACACACAAGTAACGTACTTTAATACTACACATATTTCACACGGTTACATTGCTAACTTACACATGACATAGTGAGACTGACACACCAACCTGAAATATCAGAATTCTCCAAAACATTGCTGAACAAAAAAGATACAAAGATTTTAGTAAAACTTCAAAAAGTTAATATTGCATGAAATATAATCATTACCTTTTTCTAACTAACCTGTCTTCTTAGCTTATCGTCGTCTCGTCTATCTTCTTTATTCATTTTACAGAACTTCTTGGTGTAATATTCGTCGCTTAACTCCTTCTGATCGGAATAATCCATGCTATTATCATCACGTGGCTCATCACTTTCCATTTAATTATAACTGGTTTTTCATTCACATCTGAGGCACAAGTAATATTATTACAAAATCAGCGATGTCGTTCTCCTCTTTCATCACACATTTTCCTATAATAAATCAAACCATATAAATCACACATATTCTTAAGGATTGACACATAATTATATTACTTTACACATCATTTATTTGTCTGACACATAATTACTAACCTATTTGCAGTAGACACCAAAGTCCTCTATCTTGTTAAGAGGAATTGTCTGATACTCAAACATGGGCTCATCCGATGGCCTTTATCCTTCCGGGTATGTCCTAAATGCTCCAATCTCAACTTCACCAGCAGAAATAGTCCTTCTTGTGTCAATGACAACTGCCAAAAACGGTTCTTGATATTGTTGGTTCTTGTAGCTATATTATTAACCGACAATATAATATCAGACTAATTTAAGACGAAAGAATCATTTGCTTCATTTGCGAAAGGCTAAAAGGCAAAATACATACGGTCATCCTATTCCAGTTCCAGGTGGTCCACATATTTGTTCTAGATATGAAATATGACAACATTGCGTTTTACAAAGCGCCACCATAACTGCTGTTGTCTAGGATACATTCAGATTAACCAACAAATGTTGTAATCCTTAACCTCTAAACAACATATCAGTAATTAATATTGATATTATCATATGTCACTAAACGAAGGGAAAAATTATACTGATTCGTGTGGCAAACAAACACAAGAAAAAACAGTGTTCATTTTAAATGGATAGCACGTAAGCGTGGAAATTAGATAAACAAACACTTCAGATGTTCATATTGGAATTAGATTACATATAATAACTATAAGAAATAAATCACATCATATGTTCATATTGGCATTCTATAAAATTCAAACCACACTAATAATTTAACATGAAACTTTTCAAACAATAGATATGTAACATCGGAAAGTATATTTACCTTAAAAGCTTATCGTCTAGAATTTAGCTTTCCAACAGATGAAAGTGCCTGCCGAGCCTTTTCTGTAATGTCGATGTCATCCACACTAACGGCCAATGATGATGGTGTATCACTTTCCTCGTTCAATTTCTCTCCATCATCATCACTGGATGATTCATGTAAGAATGACTTTCGCCAAATACCTTACAAGTATAATGAAAAATCGAGTTCCCCTTTACCAAAAAAAAATCTGTATTTGGCTCGTGGACATGATAAGATGATCCAGTCCATTGAGAAACGTATTGCAGATTTCACGTCTTTGCCTGTAGGTATGTTTTACTTATCTAGAAAAAAGATGGACAACCAGAGGTCAGTTTTGTGGCAGTGTCTCACATCTTTTTGTTATGCTGTGTAATTAGTCTTGTAGCAGGACAAATTAATACTCCGTAGTAAAGGAACTTCCTTTAAATTTTATGTCAGTTTGTGAAATTCCTTATTATTTTTTTATATGTATATTACTATCTATGTGTAACTGAGAATACAGAAACCCAAATATATTATCAACCTTTTATTAACTTAAGTGGGACAATGGTGTGTTCTGAAACTCTATTTCGCTACTTCTGAGAGCACTCTTACTGATATTTTTTTAACACAGAAAATGGGGAAGGAATACAAATCATCCACTATGAAGTTAGACAAAAGTTTGACAATCAAACGGACTACTTCACCGATAAATCGCGCATCAAAAAATGGGGTCAACGTATGGTTACAGTTCTAATGTACCTGTAATTCATGGTTATTCTATGGGTAATTGAGTTCATGTATTTTTCTTTGTCTCATCTGATCCTTTTACTTATCTGGTCATTGGCTGAAAAAGGTGGTCAGACGGTTTTCCCTTCTGTAAAGCGGAACATCAGTGTATTGCCTGGTTGGAATGAACTATCTAAGTCTAGCAAAAAAGGGCTATCAGTTACACCAAAAATAGGGGATGACTTGCTTTTCTAGAGCATGAAACCTGATGGATCTGTAAATCCTTTAAGCTTACATGGTCAGTATATCAAACGATCTACGTAATCATGACACAATGGGTAGGTTGGGTAAAAAAATGAAACCGGGTTCAGGACAAAATAGGTAATGTTTTGGGAGTCGGGTAAAGGCAAAGGCGCACTTGAGGCGACCTGCCCTGCATAGGGACTAAAGCCAAGGATAAAAACGTGAGGGCCCAAGTAAAGTAATCTGGTTATATTTTCCAGATAATGTACATGACACAATGTAACATGCAAAGAAAGGGAAAGGTTAAATTTATTAGGTACAATCAATTAGTGGTTCCACTTGCAGACGGTACAGGAGATCTGGATCTTGAAGGGGACCTGCAAAAGTTTTAGAATCAACCGAGTTTAATATCCACATGTTCCTCATCAAGAACTCTGATCCAAGAGCCTTGATGTCATTTCCACGTCAATAACCATAATCAATATAAATGAATGGAAAATCCACAAATGTTTAGCGGCCCAACATATTCCAATATATGACAGGCACCTAAACATATGATACGGATGCACGGCTAATCTCCTCAACCAAGGCTTGTCCTCTATATTTCACTATAGCAATATGAAAATCAAGTGAATAAAATGCATGCTTCCTATTATTTTTTTAATTTATAAGTTAAAATGGTAAGAAAAACTATATGTTCATCGTTTGAGGGGGTGTTTGAGATGCCTTATTTCGAACTGCTTATACTTTTAAGTTTAGAGATTGAGAAAAACAAATAATCATATAAACAATCCCGATACACTCTCAGTTTGATAAGTAATAAGGAGTACTAATTAGTATGTGTATTTGTGCAAAAAAAAGTTTTGTACAAAATCAAATCCACATTATCATAAGCTAATGCTTCACGCTGATCTATGCATGGGTTAAACTGGGAAAGTTTGGGTAATAAAGCAAAATATATGACCGCTGTCAAATTAAGATTAAATGGTCAAAACGGATAGTTTTTTAGCGGGTCAAACGGGTAGTTTTTTAGCTGGTCAAAACAGGTAGATTTTTGAAACGGGTCACAATGATATGGGTGATAGAGGGATAACTTGAATCACTTTATCAATCCAAATTCTAAGCTCAAGTAGCAACATGAATGTCTAAGCCAAACGATCACTACTGTGCAACATGAAACCAAATGTACAACAATTGCAGATGATACTACTAATGTACAATTTATTCCATTTAATAACTCGATCATTTATAATGATCTTCACCCTCCATTGAGGTTAGAGTTATAGTTCGTGATAACAAATTATCAGTATACAATGCTTAGGTAGACTAAACATATTATCAGTATAGACTTTAAATAGACTAAACATAAATAGCCGATATAAAACAATTAAGGGTCAAACTACTAACCTTCCATATTTGCTAAGAATGTCTTCTGGATTACGTGATCTAGTACGTGAAGCCAAATGACCAACATTGAGACGTGTACTACCATAGCGGTCATCATAACGCGACATGTTCCTGAAACGACAAGAAATCCATAAAAAAAATAGATTAAAACACAAACATAATATTGAAGGACAAATATATATAATAAGTTGAATCCAGAAGCAACAGGAAACCGAAAAATTTCATTATTCCAAAAAAAATAATTGTACGTCATATGGATGTCATGTTACATGAAAGAGATTAAAAAGCAATAAGCAGATCATAAGTTTTGATAAGCAATCCTGTCACCCCTAAGTTCTTAAGTTATGCACTGAAAGAACCATTTTTTTACATAAAGTAGAAGATTAGCAGTAAAAAACCAAGGAATGGTTAAGTAAAAAAATGAATGCATTCTGCTAACACTTGCATTTTCAGCATGTGAGGTTCTTCTAACTACATTCTGTCATTGGCAAGAGGGGAGAAGTAACAAACCATAATGTTGAAAGACAAGACAAACATGTTGGGAATGCAGCACCGTTTTTCTTTAAATATCTCTTTGTACAAAATCCTAGTTTGCATGTTATTTATTTAATACACCATTCATATACACAGTTATATGAAAACAGTGTACAACTTCAAACAAAGAAGAAAAAAACTTACTATCAGATAGAATATCCTTCCTAACAAGTTTCAGAAAACTTGACATAGGGATTTGCAGTCGATATTACAAACTACAAAACCTCTTCACAATTGATCAAATTGTAACCTTGTTAACTGTTTGTCTACTAAGGCCTAAGGGGATGTTTGGGATTATTATTTAAAACTACTTATGTGCTATAAATAAGCATGTGATAGCCCATTCCTTTTGAATACTTATTTCAAACTCCATATACCTTTAGTTAGTACTTTTGTATATTCTAGATAAATGTATTAAAATTTATGAAGCTTGTATTGTACTATTTTTTTACCTGTTGTTACTTAGCATGATGTCATTGAGCCTACAACATTCATCATTCCTAATGCTATTCCAATATGCCGACAGAATAAACACAGACCTGAACATTATAAAATGACTGAAACGGATTAGACTTTAACTAAAAGCCTTTTTCTAGTAATGTAACCCCTCGCGTATCACTGGATTACAATAGCAGCATCCTTATGGCGATTTTTGGAGGAAGATCTAACAAAACCCTAGCTCGCTCAACCGTAACACTTGTTGATGAATTAATATAGGCAATATATCACTCAAGGTGCTCTCGACCTTTGGCAGCAACACGGTGAGAGTAGTACACTAGGGTAACTGCATAAATACATAAAAAACCAATTGAGATTTCAAAAAATAAGAATCTAAAAAAGATTCAAAAAAACAAAAACTGGCCCGAGGGGTATTACCTAGTGAGACCGGAGTATCACATCATGCGTACCCAAACATAAACGGAAAATTGAGTTAGGTTGGAGAAAAGGAATATTCCAGAAAATAGTAATTATCCAAGGGTAAAAGTTAGTATAAGCACACATGAAAAAGACTATATGTAATCTCATGTAACTGATCTGCCATAAAATCATTATCACTCTGAAGAACAATATGACGATTTGGCTTGGCATGGCCCTGCAAAGCACCCTACAAAAAAAGCATTAGCTATTTATCAAATTTTAGCATTAGGTAATTCACCTGTGTAGCCTTGGCACTGCAGAGGTAGAAATCAGGCATGCTTGAATGACATACATCATTCTCCACCAACGTTAGAGGTGTCAAGGAATTTAAAACTAAGAAGACGACCAATGACATCACTATGTTAGAGACCGGTGTTTGGCAGCCTGCCATATAATTTACAGTTGAAAGTGAAAAAGAACCTGCAAACAAACATAAGATAAACAACTATTTGATTTAAACATGTGACTTAATAAATAGGACCAGATAAATGTATTAAAGTCTATGAAGTTTTTATTGTATCTTTTTACCTGTTGCTACATAGCATGTGACATTCATCGTTCATAATGCTATCCTAATATGCCGACAAAATCCTTGATTTGCCCTTGATGTCTTTGAATCCTTTAAATTGCAGACTCAATATTACTATAAGAATGATGATGATCAGCCCAAAAACAAAACCTAAACCCTAACTTATGCATGCAAGAACCTTGTGAACAGAATGCAGAGCATGGTGATGCCAACTCTCTTGTATTGATTGAGATACTGAAAAGATGAACACATATTAGATTTGATGTTGCTTCAAACATAAGCTCAATAATATTGTTTCAAAGCTGTCAACCCAATACTTTATTTGCAACAAAAAGACATATCCAATCTAAATAAACGATAAGGAACATAAAACACATCAATGTCGTGCAACATAAACTGATAAAAAGATTCAAAACAGGTGATGGAGCATAAATCTGAAAAGATCATCGATAGGTTGAACCAATGGTGTACTCTTGATCGGTGTTACTCTTTCCTATAATCTCATATATATGAACCTGAAAGAGGAAAAAGTTAATGAGATTGAGGAGAAGATGAAGGAATATAAACCCGAAAAGATCGTCGATACGTTGAGCAAGTGGTTTACCCTTGATTACCATTCCTCTTTCCTATAATCTTCAATCCCATCTTGATCACGATTCACGATCAAACTAAAATATACAATTGTTGTTCATACCATCTTTTCCATCCTATTAGGGTTAGCTGCTTTTTCTTGATGGATTTACGGTTTTTTTATGATGAAATTTGTGAAGATACGAATTATATTAGGGTTTTGTGAGTATATAGGAATGAAAAGATTATGACGTGTTTTTTATTCATAATATATGCTGTAGAATTTTAAATATATTTTCTAAAATTAACTAATATTTTTTTAAAGCATAACATATTTGATTTTTATTGTATATCACAACTTCTGTCTTGCTCCATTGGTTGAGGTGCTTGTTTTTTAATTAGCAGACCCAGGTTCAAATCTTGTAAGGGACAAAATTTGCTATTTTTAAAAAAACTAAATTTTAAAAAAAAGAAAAAGAAAAGTAAGTTTTGTTTGTTTTGATTATTGTGGTCATGTGGTTTGATAACATATTATTGCATATGTAGCTTTATTTATTATACTATGTTATTTTGGTTATTATTAAGCTCGAATGCTTATTTTGAGCTGAATTAGCTCACGGTCAAGATAAGGGAAAACGAAAGTGTGTGTTATTTGAGTTATTTACCTTGTATGGTCCCCAAAAAAAATAAAAATTTTTTTTTTATATTCGTGGACTATTTTTACGGCTTACTGTGATAACCAAAATACGATACGTAGCTTATTAGCTTAATTTCAAGCATATAGAATGGGTTTATGGAGCTATTGGGCTCAGGGCCCAATAAGCCTCAATAAGCCGTGGCTTATTGAGTGCTTATTGTGGTCCGGATTACTTTGTTACTTATTGTTTTCGGCTTATATTTACTAATGGTCTTTAGTATTAGTCCTAAAGTAAATATAATAATATGATTATTTTAAGGGGATCGTATTGGGGCTTAAGTTCCCAATAAGCGGTAATAGTTCATTTTAAAGATTTGACAGACTTTTGAAAAGCGAAACATGTTTATGAATTTATTTTGGAAGTCGTTTGGGAAACACGTTTTGGTGAACATTACAAAAATAGGTCATATTTTTGGTTATTATGTTGTTGGAAAATAAGTGAATAGTGGAATATTATATTTAAAATTAAAGTTTAAAACCTTGAAAAATGTTGTATAAATGTACGGGTCATGTCGAAATTTCGTAAAAAGTCTATACTTAGAATTTTTACTAAAAACGCGATTAATAAAATAATAAAATATAATTAATTTAATAAGTCGACTAAAAGACGAAAATTATATTTTTAGAAACTTTTCTAAATTGTTTGGTATAATTCAACGTTTCGTTTCTTATAACTTAAATGATGAATTTATGGAAATTAGGTGTACCGATATATATATATATATATACTAGTTGCATGGCCCGCCCGATGGGAAGGCTTGTTTTATGAATATCGTTTACTAAAATTTAAGTTAAGGTAAACTAATTATAAATGAAATTACTTATTGAATGAATTAACAACGTGCAAGAAATGAATGTTCATTTGAGAAGTGAAAATAAAAGTTAATAAATAATCCCAGGAAAAAGTTAAGTGATAGTTAATTAATTATAAACATCATAACAAAGTATATGTTTTTAGTTAAGAGTACAATATAAGTGTAAGAAAAATAAAAATGAAGACCTTTTAGAACGACAATAGTAACTTATCATATTCACGACTTCACCAACAATAGCAATGGCCACGTAACATATCAGGATAAGCCTGCATCATTTACGTCTTGTTGCTGTCTTGAAAATTGCTGCTGAAAAGTTATTGTATATTAAATACAATAACTATTCGCATTAGAATGAATATAAGTCGTGAAGAAAAACAAACTATATTAATTATTATTTTACCTGGAAAAGTGTAATTTAACGGACATTAAATCAATATTCAGTGATGTAGATTTATGTAACCAATTAAATATCTAAAGTATAGTGATGTATATCTTAAACTGTAAGTTAGATCAGCCCAACCCGAACCATTACGACTCAAACAACAAATGGGCTGAAAAAGTTCTCGAAAAATTCTAAAAAAATTCCATTAAATCAGGTATGTTGGTGCATAAAACTTTTGTAAAAGAAGTTTTTCTAATTTTGAGTTTTTATACGTTTTTTTAATGCGCAAAAAAAGAAATTTTGATGCACAAAAAAATTTTGATGCACAAATTTTTCGACTTGTTATAGTTTGATGCGCAATAAAATTTTGATGCAAAAAGTCAAAAGAAGTTGGGTACAAAAACGAATTTTTGATGCACAAAAAACCGATTTAATGCACAAACGTTTTTTTTAATAAATTTTTTTCGGCAAAACTATCCACTTTTAGAAAAACTTCCTTTACAACTTTTTCATGCACCAACATACACGATCTTGTAGAATTTTTTAAGAACTTTTTAAAAAAAATAAATCTTTTTATCCTTCTCACGAATATTTGTCTTTTTATTTGATCTTTATCCTATATATATATATATGGGTATAATTATGAGTGATAAATATGTGGCAATGACATGGAATACCACGTCAATGATGACATGACACACATATCATTTGATTTTAATTTTTTTTAAGATATACTCCATAATTATCAAGATATACTCCCTAATTATATGACATATTCATCCAAATCTTTTAAAAATATATCAAAATATACTCCCTAATTATATGACATATCCTATAACTCAAAACCCTAAATTGTATCTACATATACATACGCACCCTACTATCAAAAACCAGTTAAGGTGTATATATAGATAAAGATGTATATGTATTACTCCCTCCATCCCCAAAAGAGTGTCCACAAACAAAAATTAGATAAATTATTATATTTGTAATTAATGCTAGTTTGATTGATAAAAAATCATTTTTACCCTCATAGTTAATATATAAATTAAGAATGGGTAATTAATGCATGTTTTGATTACAAGGGTAAAGTAAGAAAACAAGTCATTATTACTATCCAAAAATAAAAACTGAACACTTTTTTTGGTGACAAACATAAATAGTAAGGTGGACACTTTTTTTGGGACGGAGAGATAATATATATGGCATACATATTTCACAGTTATATATTTTAAGGTTTTGAAACCACACTTGCACTGAAACCGCTAACAATACTAATATATGGCGATTACCATATGTATTGTGTATTAATATATACATACGCACCCTAATCCATATGCATAAGGTTTGCATATTGATAATTTTATTAGTATAAGGTTTTATTTTGGTCCTTTTACATTATTGGAGCAATAGATCCAGTATTTTCGATTATTGTGATTAAACTACAGTAATATTTTGGTAACCCTTAGCTTATACGCATTAATATATATGGCGTATTAATATATACAAACGCACCCTAATTCATAGATTTAGGTTTTATTGTGATTAGTTTTAGGTTTTATTTGAGGTTTTTGTAGGTGAATGCAATGATGTGATTTTGAATTAGTTTGAATTCTTAGATTTAGGTTTTATTGCTGATGTTCGGTTTTGGACAAGAATGATTGTGTAATCGGCTTAGAGTTTGAGGTTTTATTGTGATTAGTTTTAAGTTTTGTTTGAGGTTTTTTTAGTTGATTGCAATCGTGTGATTTTGAATTATTAGATTTAGGTTTTACTGTCCATGCTTCGGTTCCGGAGAAGAATGATTGTGTACTCGGCTTAGCGTTAGGTTATATTCAAGGTTTTTGAAGTGGTAGCGATCTGATTGTGTATGACGTTGTTTCGGCACGCGCCAAAATCGACAGCCTAAAAGGCGGCCCAAAGTAGGAAAAAAAGAAATTTTACAAAACGTACCCTCAACTTTTAACTATTTATGACATTTTTATATAATAAACTTTATTTATCAAGTATATAACACATATCTAACGATTCATTCAGATCAAAAATACCCGTGGAAAGATCTTCGAATTGCGAACAAAACGAGCCCAATATTGCAATGCTTCTGACATACATACGATTTTTATAAAAAATGTTGATGTTTAATATATATATATATATATATATATATATATAATAAATTTTTAAAGCACACCCTAAACTACCTAATAACTTTAAAATAAACGACATGGGTCAGAAACGTATAATTCTATGAAAGTTTAAATTATATAAATATCCTATTGATGTGGAGGTTGTGAAGACTTCAAAGGAAGCTTTACTGTAACCCTTGCCCTTTCTATGTTTTGAATATCCTAATTTAGTCCTTTGACTATTTGACGTTGGCCAGTTTCTTTAGAACTTGTACCGTGTTGACGGTGGTGGAATTTGTGTGAAATAAGGTACTTGATGGTTTATGGTGTACAATAATTCTTTTTAGAGGGTATTATTATGTTTATTGTGTTCCGGGTGGTTTGACCCGTAAATAGCGTGAGATGCCGAAAATGAGTCATGACACGTCCGCTAATGTTCAAAATGAGTTTTTGGAAAGTTTTAAATGGAAATATGTCGTGTAAATACTATAGGTTATGGGAAAAGTATTTTAAAATAAATAAAAATGCTAAGTAACTTCGGGAAATATTTTACGATCAAGGTTTTTGAGTTTTAAGCCAACTCGACACGAAAAGAAGTCCCTGAACCCCTCTTGGATACCCCCAACCGGTCAAACCCCACTAGGGAGCAAGAAGGCTTGCTTTTAGCACTTTTGTCCACCATGGTACACTATTTTGCTTGGATTCCATTTCAAAAAAAACATACAACTCATTTAGTTTTCATATTTTTTCTCTCCTCCTTTTTGCTTGGCTCGTCCGAAAACTGATACACACACAAACACTTTAAATTTTTTACAACTTTAGTTAAGAAGAAGAAGGTTAAAGTCTTGGGTTGATTCTAGTACACGGGTTAACATTTAAACAACGTTTGGGTTGTTTGGTCCGTGTCGAGCTTGTTCAAAAGTGGCGATTTTTGTATGTCATCTTATTTCAAATATTTTTTACTTTTGAATACCTTAAGATGCATAGATGTTGGTTGTACAAGTTGATCGTCGTAAAAATTAAAACTTGAAAACAAAATAAATAAAAAAGGGTGTTTGTTTTGCGTCGAATATAAAAGAGGAGACAAAAGGGATTTGTTGTTTTTGCATCGTGGTCGTGATGGCTGAAAAACATTTATTTACTATGTAGCTTATTTTTTTAATGTCTTATTTGGCTTATTTTTAAGCTCAAATGGACTTATTATGGGCTTATTAGTTGACGACAATAAAAAGGAGTGTAAGAAAAGTGTTTTTGGTTATTACCCTAGTATATCGTATATTTTTGACTATTTTAATAGCTTATGATGATAACCGAACATACTATATAGCTTATTAGCCTATTTCCAAGCTTATTGTATTGATTTTGGAGCTTATGGGCTCACGGCCCAATAAATCCTTTTGAGCCGTGGCTTATTAAGGGCTTATTGTGGTCCGGGATATTTAGTTAGCTATTGTTTGGGCTTATTTTCACTAATGGGCTTTAATATTGGGCCCAAAACATATTATATACGTAAAACTCTTAA
The DNA here is from genome assembly GCA_026074375.1 of Tanacetum coccineum. NCBI lineage: Eukaryota > Viridiplantae > Streptophyta > Magnoliopsida > Asterales > Asteraceae > Tanacetum > Tanacetum coccineum. Next base: position 40,398 of record BQNB010019260.1, read on the forward strand.
TGGATCCTTATTGGGCCTTAAAGCCTAATAAGCGTTAGCTAGTCGTTTTGTGGGTTTCGATGGATTTTTGGAAAGTGGAATATATACGTGAAATAATATCGAAAGTCGTTGTGAAGAAATACGCTTAGGTAAACGTTGCGAGAAGTGATTTTGGTATTTTGTCGAAAAGTGATAAGTTTTGGAAAATGTTTGAAATTAAGGTTTTAAAACCTTGGAAAACGATGTATGAATGAACGGGTCATGTCGAAATTTTGTAAAAAGTCTATACTTAGAATTTTTACTCAAAACGTGATTTTTTTTTCAAATTAATAATAAAATATTATTATTTTATTAAATCGACTAAAATACAAAAATATATATAATTTTCTCGAAACCTCTCTAAAAGGTGTAGCATAAATAAACGTTTCATTTTCTATAATATATATGATTAATTAATGGTAGCTAAGAGTACCGAATGAGTTTACCAAAGTATATTTACAAGTGATTGTTATAAGAATTTTCTTATATTACTCTACTATATTATTAAATAGTATAAGTATATATATTATGCTACGAAATAAGTTGGAAGTGTGATATTTTTTGAATTTTAGTTGTCAACCATCACACCACTGAAAACGTTAAAAATAACCGTACAACGCGCATCTGACCTCTATGCATCAAACCTGAAAAATGTTTTAGAAATAGATTTTCTAAATGGAACATTAATTGGACTAGGTCGTGTTCGGACGTCGTTGCATTTACTTGTGTGATATTGAGTTTTCTGCTTGAGGTGAGTTCTCGTAACCTCACTTTTTCAAATCTTTTTCGTTGGGGAAAAATGATACTCAAATGTGTTTTGAACTATTTTTATAAACTGTGCAAAATGTGGTTTTGTTTTTGGGACAATGTTATGTGCCTATGACTGCTATGTGAATGACATGAGTTTTTGTAAAATATGTTGTGTGGAACTTTTGTGTGGGTGTCTGATTAGCATGGATTGCTATATTTGTGAAAGGTTGCCCTATTGTAAATGCTCTAGTGCTGGTAGGCTTTTAGGCGCGTATAACCTCGGGGTTGCGACCCCAAGAGTGTTGGTACATGCTGGTGATAAGACTAGCGGAGATGCTAGGTCTTGGTACAAGATTAGCGGGGATGCAAAGTCATGGGTTGTGATTGTTTTGCATATATTCACTGTCATATTTCATAATTGTCCACTGTTTGAAATATTTTGCACATACGACTGGTTTCTTCAAACCTACGTTGTCACAACATTATTGTTGACGTTTTCGAGTATCATTTTCAGGTGAAGAGAATGATCGTTAAGGTTGAGATGCGTGATAGTAAACTTTAAGTGTATCCTGTATGGATCATGTTTGAGAGGTCTTAGTTTTGGAGAATGTTATGGATTTGTTTCTTGAGGATTGATGTTTAAGTGACTATGTGATGTGTTCTTGTTAGAATTTCACTCAAGTCTGTACTTGAGGTGGATGATCTTCATGGACAACTTTTTCCGTAAATGTATTTGTAGAACTTCTCTATTTTGGATCTTGTTTTATGATTGACCATTCTTGTCGCATACCCGTGTTTTCGTCTTTGTCGGGGTGTGACATAATATGATTATAAATTTAGAAGATGAGTAAAAATGACAAAAGTTAATTGAATCATACAACAATAGGTTATCTGAGAGTTCACATTTTAGGGTTACATCATTATATTAAATTTATCATATGACTTAATTAATTATAAAATAAAATTAAAAGTAAACTTACATCATTTAGTTCCTGTTATATCATTAAAAATTATTCATTATTATTGTGTTCACATTTTAATCTAAACACTCACAATATACTAATATGATTATAATTTTAGAAGACGAGTAAAAATGACAAAAGTTAATTAAATGAGAGTTCTAATGTTATGATATGTTAAATTTATAGTAGTTGGTTGCCTTTTTTGGTCGGGTTTTAAAAGAACGAACAATGTCTTATTTTAATGCTTGTACGCGTCTATTAACATTAACATATTTATTATCTAGATATTTTGTTTCATATTAAAGGGGTGGTGTTTGGGAATGCCCCCCCCCCCCCCCCCCCCCCCCCCCCCCAACCCCCCCCCCCCCCCCCCCCCCCCCCCCCCCCCCCCCCCCCCCTTACTCCGATATGAATGAGATTATCTGATTATTGCGCTTTAAAAACGCAAATAATCAGTTTTGAGTGTTTGGCAAATAAAAGTGAAAAAGTGATTATTTGCGTTTCATAAGGTTAAAAACGCAATTTTAGAAAGCTAGAGTATTTCTCAGTCCCTACATGCTTTTGAAATAGCACTATTATACTCTCTAACTGCAAAATTAGTTAATTTACTCTTTCTTATCTCCTTCTACAACTCACACACCCCCCCACCCAATATTTTTCCATGCCCCAAAATGTCAGCCTTTTTTTTTTTTTGCTTCTCATTCACCGATAAGTGACACACGGTCACTGAAGTTGCAGATCTGGCGAGCATCATTGAAGGAAAAAAGTTAATTGAAGAAAAATAAGTTTTGTTGAAGGATAATACTTGAAATAGTTTTGTATACTTATCACAATATCTCAAAACCATGTTTTGTTACAAACATCTCTATAACTGCTGGACATGGAAAGTCTTTAACTGTTGGACAAGGGTTAGGGATGATAGTGAGGAAGATGAGGATGAAAAGAAGTGGGAAGAAGAACAGGTTAGGAAATGGTTAGGGATGAGACAAGAAGGCATGCAACAAGTATCATTTGTCTTCACCAAATGTTTTGTAGATTGATCAAAATAGGTTTGTATATTATCTTAAACAAAAATAAAAGAATTGTTAAAACTAATAAGATAAATGCAAAAGTAAATTACATAATTTTTTGATAAAATTTTTATATGTTCGGTTTATGATATATTGCAATGTCATTTTAAGTCATTTTACACATTAAATCATTAAATAATCTAATTTGCCAAACATTCAAAAAACTGATTATCTGATTATTGCGTTATCAAACAGCATAATCAAATCCAAACACTACATCTCAAAACCACGTTTTGTTACAACTGATTATCTAATTACGCGTTTTCAAAATGAATAATCTATTTTCAATAAGCAATCCCAAACACCCCCTGAATTATTGTTTAGTTTGGGGTTTAACAAGTTGACACATGTTTTATTTGCTTGCTTAGTTGTTTATACGCAGGCCCCCATCAGAATATGATGGCTCTCGCGCTCAATATTGTTGATATTAGGGTTTGTGCTCTTCTTTTGCACAAATTGATGTTTTCTTATATTTTTTGTGTTTTTTTCATTAAAGCTATATAATATTTGCTTTACAAATATAAATGTGTACCGTGTACGTATAAAGAGAATAACATTATTATATTATCAAGTATTAAGCATATGATAAAAAGTCAATTATGTGTTGTTTACAATAAGGGAATATATTAGCTACATTTTTGGTGTAGCTAATTGACTACAATTTGTACTAAAAACTGTGGGTTCCTGAGTTATTTTGTGAGTCTCTGAATCTTTTATGTAGGTCCCTGAGTTATTTTTAGTGTATTTTTTTTATGGTGGATTGTAACCAATTAGGTACAATAATTGTAGTCAAGTTATCCTCTTACAATAAAATGTATATATACGACATATATAGTGTTTCGGTATATATATATATACAGAACTTACAGAACCATATAAATCAAATCTGGGCCATTAAATGAGTTGATCAAAGGGTTATGATTAAAAGTGTCGAAATTGTAATTAAATAAAAGATGAGGTGTTATTTTTCAATTAAAGAAAAGGATGAAAGGGTATGAACGGAATTTTGCTTAAAATTTTTCCATATAACCATGTTTCTCATATTAATCATCAGATCTAGAAAAATGAAATATTAGTTGTCTCCTAAAAAACCTAGCCACTTTCTCTCTGTCAGTTTCATACGACATCAAAACAATAAATACCATGATCGCGAATCGCTATGATAACCGGGTGGTTAGAGGAGGAGGACAGCGGCGACGTTCGTTTAAAGAGGAGGAAGACGGCGGCGGCGATTGTTGTCGCTCTACAAAAGAATACGCCAAGAAAAACAGCAGCGCTACAATCATCTTATCACTTAGTTAAGGTTTGATTTTTAAAATTTAATATCCACCTTCGCTGGTTGATTCTGGTTTTGTGTTTTGCAAATCATAATCAACTTTTTCACTTTCTGCATTTGGTCTCATGACCATCACATGTTTAGAAGACATTTTTTATATGGTGGCGTGAAAACTTTATATATATAATAATTAGTGTTCATTTGACAAAAGAGTGTTCATTCAACACAGGTATGGTGTGCTGCATTTTGTTGTTTTTAATTTATATTGTTCTCATGTTAGACAAAAGAGTGTTGTTTTATTGCTTTTTAATTTTATTCTTGTAGTTAAGTTTAATTTAATTTTCTATTTAATCTTAGCGTTATAAGATATGAATTTTACATAGTATTTTCAATCATTCAAGGTAAACTGCATTTTCGTATCACTAAAAAAACATACAAGTATATGCAAAAGTTGTAGTCTCTTGTGATGTATTTTCTAGATTCTAAGAATTCTTAAGTTTTGTACATATGTTATTATGTTCAAATTGTAATAATGGCTAGTGACTCATAGGTGTTTTTTTTAGAGTAAAATATGGATAAAGCAAGATGTAGCAATACTATACGGGAATTCGTAAATAATAACCATGTATGTTTTTTTTAATATGCAGTTAAAGAAGATCATTGGCAAAAAAAGCGCATCAGGTGTATATTCTGTTTTTTAGAAGATGTGGTATGTAAATCGACTTCGCATTTGTATTGATTTGTTGACTGATTTTTTTAGTTAATTTAATTAAATATTTATTTTTTGTTTTTTTCAAGACAGGAATTGTGTTTTAGGTATTTTAGTTATGAAGTTTAGTTCATGGGGGCAAACATACATGTTTTTGAAAGGCGTGCACATACATTTTAATAAATTTGATGAGAAAGCGCAACGTGCACATATGTTTTTGAAAGACGGGCATATATGTAGATGGCTCAATCCTATGAAAGACGATGTGCGAAGATGATTTACGAATGCATTTGTTTTTTAAAAAGACGTCCACATATGTTCTCGAAAAGTGTGCATATATGTTTTTAGAAGACGTGTATATATGTTGTAATGATTTTAATAATACTTTTGTTTTGAATTGTATCTTATTTACATTATCCAAACTGAAAAATAATGTATTTATGTTCTTGATTTGTTGCAATTTGAGGTTACATGTATGAGTTTATGTTTTTGGTTATAAAGTTGAGATTTAAGTATGTACACTAGAAACATATGTGCAATTACTATTATAAGCAAAAAAAAATCTGTGCTAAAAACATATGAAATTAACAATATTAAAAAAAACATATATGCACTAGTTTTTTCTGAAAATATGTATGCTGAAAAAAAATATTAGATATTAAAAAATTTAGTTTTGTAATTATGAATTTAATGGGTTTAAAAAAAGTTTTTTAATCAAGAAAATTTAAAGAGAGGTGAAAATTGTATATTTCTCATTGTGTCCCGGTCTGGGTAGACTATATATTGATCACTATTTATTTTAGTCGATACGCGTTTACTTTTAATACTTACTTTATGCTAAACCGCGTTAGGACTAGAAATTATCAATGAATGTAAACGGGTTCTCCAAATACAATTAAGGTTTACATCCACCAGTAAGAATATTATTTGGAATAATTATGTACTTTGCGTATTTTATTTTTATTAGTCACCGTTAAAAGGGTTCGTTTCGAGATAAAATACATTTGGACGCACCCTGGTATACCTAGGACTTACCTAGACTCAAGCAATTACCACTTTGAAAACCCTAAACACAATTTATTCGAGTTTTGGTTTTATATCCCTCTAATGCGTATGTGTTCAGTAAACTTGTATAAAAATCGTCCTTGGTGATTAGTTCACTAGCAAATCTCACTAATGTCCCTAACATGTACATGTACATAATGATCTATCTTAATGTGTGTTCCTAATGGTCCTAATGTCTTTGACACATTGGATATAACCCAAATTCTCTTTGGACCTATTGATGCCGCCTTCGGCTAGGCAAGAAAAGGTGCACAAACTAAAACCATAGATCTCATGTCTAACAAAATCTTGTACATCTTTAGCTAATTAAAACATGTACTAAGGTGGTTTAACTCAAAACCATGTGTGATCAACTAGCAAGTCTCGAAACCACCTCCTAGGGCACGGTTTGGCTTGGTTTAGGACTAAAGGGTGTAACTAAGCTCACTTGCCTATAAATAACACTCTCAACTTACACTTAATACATTTTCAAACTCTTAAATTCTTATCAAGCTAAAGAAACCTTTTCTTTCTCTCCATACCATAGGGTTACAAGAAAAAACGAGCCTCAAAAGCCCACATTGGTCACTAAGGATCTAAGAAAACCTTTAAGGTTACGTACAAGGTATGTAAGGTGTGTTCGCGAACTTAAGGGCTCCGAGTGATTACGAGCTTTGGAAGCTATGAAGTTATACACGTTTGGGTGTAACAAGTCGGGTTTACGTCTAAAGCTACCATCAAGGAGACTAGGACTATTGTAAGTCATTCTAGGTCCTCTACGTTGTCATTCATACTCATATATCGTTACTTGATCCTAGTTTTGCTTATACTTCGAGTTTGAAACTTAAGGTTGAAGTGAATAACATGACATGGTTAGACCCATGCCTCTGTTAACAGCACACTTTCTTGTCACAAAATCAACATGTGTGGTTTGCCATACATAAGTAACTACACGTAAACTAGGGTTGTAATCGCGACATGAGGGCATGGAAACATATATTCGAAAATAATGAACGTTGCATGTCGCAAGTCACGATTAGAAAATGTTAAACACGTTACTTGGGTGCTAGTCGATTTAAATGGACCCTTCGTACTTCTTTTAGAACCAAACAAACCTTAATGGGCCTTCAAGCCCACTACCGAGTCCACAAGAATAAGCCATACGCCACGAATAAGCTCTCACAGCTTATTCGCGAGCTTAAACCGCCTATAAGCCTTTCAAGGATCCTTGCAATGACATTTTAGACAAAAGGAATTAAGGCCCCAAAAACCTAGAACCCTTACAGGGGTTTTCTATAGGGCCTATAGGCCCAACAATTGCTTATTAGCTTATCGAATAAGCTAAATAAGCAAACCGACCTCCAAAGCGCTTATTAGACCTAAATGAACTTAACGGACCCTAATGGACCCAACTAGACCCTTTAAAACCTTACCGGGCCTAAACGGGCCCAAGACCGGCCCATTAGAGTTGCTTAATAGCTTATTTGCTTATTTAGGATAAGCTGAAAAGGAAAACAGCTGTTCGGCTTATTACAAGATGGAAAAAGCACTAGGAAAAGTCTAAGAACTCAAAAACATCCTTTCGGCGTTAAGTTCATCTGGGCCGTAAGCCAATATTCGAAATTAAGCTTCAATAAGCTCGTCGAGCTTATTTTAAGCTTAACAGTCCCATATGAGCTTATTGAAGGCTTTTGGACTTATTGAAACTAAAATGGATCGTTAAAAACCTAAACGGACCTTAACGGGCCCAACAAGGCCCGTTAAGCCAAAATAAGCCCGAATAGCTTATTTGTAAGCCGAAGTTGCTTTGTTGGCTTATTTGGACTAAATAAGGCCAAATGCCACTTGTCGGGATTAAATTGGGATGAAAATGCAATTTTTCAAGTCGAGGTGACTAATATGCCATTTCCGAAACATTAGGGTTAAACTTGTCATATGAGAGAGAGTTGAACTCGTCTCTCTAAGGGATTAAATTGTCATTCCTTGTATTTCAATAACTCCAGGGACTATTCTTGCAATATTCTGAAACCTAAGGATTTAAGTGTAACTATAAAAACCTAAACTACCTTTTTGTAAACTTAAGGGACTAATTGTGTCATTTCCGAAACTAAAAGGTTTAAAATATAAAGGTATATATTTATAAACCTAGGGACTTAAAGTGGAATAACTAGGAACTTAAGGGTATGTTAGAACAAAAGTGAAATAGATGAAACACTTAACACGTCGGTCGAACATTAAGATATTCGGACATCGAACGGGTTTAATAACAAGTTAATAAATAATGTATATTTATTAATAATGATTTCACGTTTCTCGAGAACCATCGAAAGTATAAATACAATAAATCTTGTGCGTCACCACACAAGTGATAACGGTATATATAAACTTAAAAATGGAATTTAGTTTATACAAAGAGTCGTTAGTTTAAATGTGTAAACTAAGACTTGACCGTACTTACTTAGGTACTTAACGGTGTGATCCACTGCTTACTTGGATATTTGTTATCATTCCGAGAACTACCGGCTAAGGTGAGTTCATAGCCCCATGCTTTACAATTATTTAAATGATTTACATCCTTGGGGTGATAACATGCTTTGTTTTACAAACTGGACGCAAGTGTACATTTTATACCATGATTACGTGTTTGCCTAAGTTACCATAACCCATTATGTCCATGATCATGAACTGTTAATTGCATAGATGTGATTGGGAATTACATTGTGTGGGCGCGAATGTTATGGATAGATCTATTAGGGATTGACAATCCCCGTTCGGGTGACTAGCTATCACTGGGAACGAACGCATACCATGTCGAATCTGGGATGTTGCAGGGTTAGCACATCATTCACGGACACCTGTTGGCAAATTTATATTTGCATTCATACATGTCGAGCTTCGGTGTCATGAGCTTAGGGAAACGTAATTACTTTTTATGATGTTTGCATTTGTTGCTTAATCATGCACTTGGAAATCTTGCGGTCCTACAATTGATTTACATAAACCTATGAATTCACCAACTTTATGTTGACGTTTTAAGCATGTTTTTCAGGTCAATAAGGCATGAGGTGCGATGATACATTGGGAGTCAATAATTGAAGAGTCAACACTTAAGATTTGGGGTCTTATTCATTTGGGGACAATTGTTATAAACCGGAATCTTTATCTATTTTGTTGAACTATTTGAAGCCATGAGCTTATGTAACAAACAAATATTTTGTTAATCCAATGTATCTTTTTTCTCAAACGACACGTTTAGTAGTCGTTCTTAGATCTTGTGCTATTGACCCAATAATGTAACGCCTCAGATATTCAACATTCCGCTGCATACTCAGATTTGAGGGTGTTACACATTTCATGATCATAATCCAGAGAGGCAGGTATGAATAGGTTCTCTTTAACATCATTTTTAGATGATGATTCAGTGAGCTGATCAATTATAAGAACTTTATTCTTTTGATTTGGAATTTGCTCATTTATGCATTGACTTAATTTGTTTGAATTGTTCAACCATTTCTCATTAACATTTTTCTTCCTTAAGTTGTTCTTGAAGAGCATGATTTTGTTTAACGAGTTAAGTGTTTTGGAGTTAAAAATTGACAACCTCAAGCTTGGCTTGTTTAAAAATAAGTAGATCATCTTTACACTTATTCAGTTCAAAAACAAGTTTGTTGTATTTAGATAACAAGTTTAATCTTTGCTCTTCAACAAACTTAATGTCAATGTTAATGTACTTAAGATAATTTTGCCAGCCAGAATCTTCATCTATAGAAAGAAGAATGTTTACCTTCCTCATGGTGATGTTAATCCATTCATCATTCCTAGCATGATTCTTTCCAACTACAAGCTCATCATCAGCTAGAGCCATCAACACCTTGACTTGTGTCATTTCCTCATCATCAGATACTTCTTCCTCATCCCAATAAAAGGTCTCAGCTTCAAAACCCTTATTTTTAGGTTGAAAAGGTTTTGGAGACTCGGTACTTGAAGATCCTGCCTCAAGAAGCGCAAGTTTGGATTTCATTTTCTTGTACTGGGTCTTGTAATCTTTGAAATTTTAGGTTCATTTTGACCACTTTGAACTTGTTGAGAAGACTGAATGAGTTTTGGTGTAAACTTAGGTTGCAAACCACTTGACACTGAAGAAGAGTTTGACCCTGATGATTTATAAGAGGGTTACGACGTTTTTAAAAACAGTCTCTAGCAAAATGGCATATTTTACCACATTTATAACACTCAGTGTTTTCATTTGCTTTTTGACTAGAAAATTTATTTCTCCTCTCGATAAAACGTTTTGACCCAGCCAAAAGGGCTCTTTCATAAAACTCAATATCTGAATCTCTTAGATATTCCTCACTAGTTCTCACATCAACTTCATCATCTATAATTTTCTTGAAAATCTTAACTTGATAATCTTTAAAAACAATTATTGTTAGATAAGAATGTAGTTGATATGCGGTGGAGGTTGAGGTTTGTTGTTAGTCTGAGCCTTTTTTGTCTTAGGGTATTTTTTGAGAATAGGCTTGTCTTCATTGACATTTCTTTTATATATGTTCAGCATGTTCAATGGGTTAATGTCAATGACTAACGTTTGTTGGACTAACGTTTCTTAGTCCCTGAGAGAAGCTAAGCCACTTCTTAAGGAAACTGTTCACGAAACCTGCATTGATTTCGTGTTTACATAGCGTTACACCATCATTTGACAGCTTATTGAGCAAAGTCTTGTATCGAGTATAGGTATGAGAGAGACTTTCAAAGGATTTAGCTCTGAAAGTATTATACTCAAGTTTCAGATCCATAATCTTGTTTTCCTTGGTATTTGAGGGACCTTCAAAGCTGTGAACCAAGTCAGTCCATGTAGCTTTAGTTATCTCACAACTAATGTCTGGCTTCATTATATTATCTGGTAGACATGATATAATGATTTTTTAAGGCGTTGGTCTTGATTGACCACCCTCCTCTCATCATTTAACCATTGGGACTCAAGCTTTGTTAGCGCCTTCAACGGTTTTAGGTTGGAAAGGACCATCCTTAAGACATTTAATGTAGTAGGGTTCCATTTCAGTTAAGTAGCAAAGCATTCGCTTTTTTCACTTGTTAAATTTTCCCGATTCTAGTTTAGGAGCAATAGCAGAGTCGCTACCTTCTTTTTTATCAACTAGTTCGGGTACACTACTTACAACAACCATAATAGGATCTAGGTTTAAAATTTTTTTGAGCAGATTTTATATTTAAAAGTTTTATAAACCTTCTGATCTGGTATCAATTGTTGTTCCCTTTGAATTAGTTACCAAAAACTACAAAGTTAAGATAAAACTAACTTATGACTTGTAAGTAATGTAGTGAAAACAGTTTTGATAAAGATAAACAAGTAAAGACTCAAAACTTTTTTCAACGTTTAATTCTTATAAAATATTGTTAAGAACTATACCCCATTATTTGCGGAACAACAATGAGGATTGAATAATAATGTGTGTGTGTGTGTGATCTCCTCACTAACAACTTAGCATAAATCAAAGTATAATGCTAAGTTGACAACTATGCTAACCAACTGAACTTGTTCAGGGACTTAGTTGATTTTGAGGAGTAGGTTAGTTTGTGAATGATGAAACATTGAGTGCACAAACTTAACCTAGTCCTTTACAAGTGTTCTCTATTTATAGTGCTACGGTAGGGTCATACCCACATGGGTGATAAGTGCGTATCCCAAGGTTGATTGGACAAGTACATTTGTACAGTTGTATCTATTACAAGTTTTAATCTAGGAATGAGAGAAACACACTTTCTAAAGTTAGTGATGACACTGACCTTGTCTTCATACCCTACTCATGATAGTTTGTCTTTAGATAGATAAGTACTTGATCTTATCCATTCAAACTTATCTCGCCCATTCTTCAGACTCTTGTCTTCAGGGCCTTCTAATAGTCGAGGAGATCGTATGGGGTTCAGCGAGCTTATTGCCACAACTCACTAAACCCATCACATTCTTCTTTGGCTTAGGGACTTCATTCACTGAGTGTCGCCTCACTGAATGGTTGAGTCTTTCTCATAGACTCAGGTTGAACACTTGAAGTAACTCACTGAATGACTGTTCATTCAGTAACCTTAATAATATTAAAGTGAAAGATCATTGGACACTGAATTGGCCCAACATAAACTCATATGTCCACATAAGCATTACTAAACATATGTGTAATTATTTAAAGTCAAATAAAAAAATGACATGAAAATATATCCGTCCATATTAATGATATTGGCACAAAGCAACAAGTTGGATGGTATTTTGTGTTAATAAAAGAGTATTCAAGTCGACAAAATTTAAAAAATACATGGATATTTTATAGCTTTTATCCTCACAAGAATCAAGGCAAGTATATTAAACACGTTTGTATAAGGCTGATTATGGTCCTAAAAAACCAGACCGAAATATATCAAGCCGGTTTGTCGGTTTGGTTTAGTTCATGATCTATTATGCTGTGCCCTACGTCTACATATAACCCGAAGCACTACATGCTCAACGAGAAAACGACCCCAAACACCTATTTACAACACCTATTAACTTTCTATTTTCGTGTCAATTTCAGATAACACATGTCTCGGCTCAAAACGGAAAAAAACCCGATTTACAAGGCGTTAAAGTGAAACTATCAAAAGATATAAATCCCTAAAAGACAATACACGCAGCCACACAACTCTTTCTTTCACTCCCGCTAATTCAATTGCAAAATTCTCCCCCAAATCACAAACCCTAACCCTAAAGTAAGTCCAAACTTATCAAAATCACTAACTGTTAATCGTTAATTGAATCTTTATATGTTATGGTCTTGACGATTTTTTTGTGTAATTGCGGATTTGTATTGTTTTTACCGTTGAATTGTTCTCTTAATTAGTTTAATTTGATTGGTTCAATTTTGGGGGTTTTATTATTCTGTTAAGTTAGTTACTATTGTATTTAATGGCTGTGATATTCAACCTGGGTTTCTAATTAACTTTTACGGCATGCGAATGTTAATGTGGAATATGCGATTGTTTTCTGAACATGCCGTGTAGCCTACTTGTGCTGTATATCTGTTAGAAATTTAACTAAAAGTCACCTGTTTACGGCTTGTTTAAGCTTATTTGATTGCGACTTATATTTCATAAGCCCGGAGTTTCTGGCTTATTTGGATGCTTATGGGCTTATAAGTATCATAATTAGCTAGAAAATCCGGGCTTATGAATTATGAGCCGAAATCAAATAAGCTCATAAATCACAAATAAGCTTGTTTAAGTTCATAAGTTCTTATTGTTTTTTTCGTCAAGGTTTATCGTGTTATGTAAGCATGCATTATTTTTGGAGGTGTTAATTTGTGGCTTTGAATAAATGAGTTAAGTTTGTTTATGTTTATTGGGATATTTTATATGAATGAGTTATCTTTAGAGTTTATGGCTTTTGATGTTTGAGTTGTATACAAGTGTAGAATTTGCAAGCTGTTTGAAGTGTTAGTCTTGTTATTGCTTTGTGATATAAGTTTATAAACTGATATTCGACTGTTTAGAAATTCGTATTATGTCTTGTTGGCGTTTATTTGAAAATCTAATGGTGTTTGTTGGTTTCATTTTCTTTAGTTTTTAGAAAATGGCAGAAGAAAACATTAATGAACACGAGGTGGAGGAGGCATTGCTTGACAACTCTGTTCCAGTTGAAACACAACTTCTTGAGAACGAACAGGGTGACGAGGCCGTAGAAACTCAAGAGAACGAGAATGAGGAAGAGGGAGACGGGGAGGAAGACAAAGAACAAGAACCAGAACAAGCTGTTGCTGAGGTGGAGGGTGATGCTAATGTGGAAGGTGGCGGTGCTCTTGTGGAAGGCGGTGCTGCTGCTGCAGAAGGTGTTCCGGAAAAGAAATGGCCCGGGTATCCTGGAGAGAATGTTTTTAGAATGTTGGTTCCTGTGCAGAAAGTTGGTGGCATCATTGGTCGTAAGGGGGAGTACATAAAGAAAACATGTGAAGAAACTAGGGCTCGTATTAAAATTCTCGATGGTCCTCCTGGTACTTCTGAAAGAACTGTAAGTTTTTGAATATATTTCTAATAATCTATCGTACTTTTTAGCTGAAATGTTTTATACATGCAAATGTTGTATGGAGTTATGTACACCTTTGGTAAACTAGGCGTCTACATTTTTTGTTTAAATAATTTCTTCTATTATATGTGCGATATAGGTTGATTACATCGTTGAATAACAACATAGAGTTCTTCTATGATGTGGGTCCTGATGGATATAGGCCAAATAAAACTACTAACAATGTTAAATGAAAACCAAAAATGGGTTTGTTAAATGAAGGTATCATAACAAACTAAAACTCCTTCAAAGCATCGGCTTCAACATTTATACAAGGAACAGATAAAATAACTAAAAACGTCAAATGGCATGCGACCGAAAGGTGAACATCGGTTTATTAAAGGAATGTATTTTAACAAAATGCAGCAGAGATCAGTATCAAAATAATGAAGTGTATATAAACTACTTAAAATGTCAAATGGTATGTGACTATTAAAAGGTGACAATTGGTTATTCAAAGGAATGCAGTCCAACAAAATGCAGCAGATATCAGTATCAATTATGTAAATTGTATATATAAAATAAAATTTAGAAAATACGGGCGAACTGAAAACATGGATAAATGAAGTTATGATGATATCAACACTGAACAATGGGTGTTAAATCTAAATAAGTTTATGTTATCCGAATAACGTAGATGGATGTGTGCAGGTTTTCTGAAATATAAGGCAACATTTCAGTAGTCAAAGTGGTTCCATTTAGAAGAGCCAACTATCCAGATTGCTGTTCAGAGTTGTGAAGCATGTAAGTTACCTAGTAACTTCAGAACTGGGTGGAATGATGATGTCTTGGCAAATGTTGCCAATTTGACTAGTAAACATAACTAATCAACTAGTAAACATAATTAAGAGAATAGGAGCTTATCTACGATTAGAAAAAAATAAACATAAATCTAAACGTATTATGAATGGTTATGTTGTCAAATTTGGCAAGTAAGCTTACAAATATTTAATAAACACAATGAAGATTGGTCAGGATCTATCTATACAAGAATCAATAAAATTGGCGGTGCTAGCAGCAAAAAATTAGGTACGAAAAGATAAAAGATGTACATGAAGTTTGAAGGAGTAAAGACAATTGTTTGTCCACTATTGTAATTGTTGTATACTGTATGTGGTGTAAACTTTAACTTAAACGATAAGGAAGCCTACTAATGTTTTTTCTTGACATTTATCATACTCTATTCATAATTTTTAATGATTTTTCTTGTTCATTATTGCAGTTTTTGTGATTATTATTGTTGCTTGATACAAATATATGCTATTTTACTAGGTGTTGATTTCTGCAAAAGAAGAACCCGATGCTGTCTTTTCTCCTGCTATGGACGGTTTGATGAAGGTTCATCAACGCATCATTGATGCAGACAAGGAAACTGGTCATGCCCCGGTTGGGGGCACTATTACCTCAAGGCTACTTGTGGCAGGTTCACAGGGTGGAAGCTTGATAGGGAAACAGGGTGCCGTTATTAAGACCATTCAGGATGCTTCAAATTGTAAAATCCGGGTTGGAGGAGGTTTGTTAAGAAATCATTTCTTTCCTCATTTCTAATTTCCATCCATATACTTGGGAACAGGCTGATTTTGGGTATCTCTTAACTCCAAATGAGTCAATTGGGCCAAATTTAACTTGGCTACAAGTGGAAGAGTGGAGCGGTCAATAGCGTTGACAGTTTCCCAAAGCTCTTTTTGAATGTTTTCAGCCTCCCAATTTTGATAATAATAAACACCTTATATACAGTTATAATTCATTCAGACATTTAGTATTTGTTATAAAGTTCAGCTCATAAATTATTTATCAAATTCAGAAAAATGGACAAAACGTGATAGTGGGGTGGTTGACCCAATTTATCTTTGGCCCGTGTTAAAAGTTATAGGCTGGCACGGCACCAGACCTTCTCATTTTGCCATGTCTACTTGTCAGGGATCTACACTTTGATCGAGTTTCTAAAGATGAAATTGACGCGGTTCTGTTTGATATAATTTTGCAGATAACCTGCCAATTTTTGCTCTACCTGATGATAGTGTTGTGGATATACAAGGGGAGCCTGAAGGTGTGTACAAGGCATTGGAATTGGTTGCAGCTCATCTAAGAAAGTTCTTAGTTGATCGTAGCGTTGTTGGGATATTTGAGACACAAGTAAGTTCTCTTGTCGAAGTCTCTTATTTGCGGTTTTGGCTTTTTAGGATCCCCTTGTTAGATAAGGGAGGTGTTTGGATCTGCATTATAAAAAGTGGTCATTGTAACTTGAAGATTAATAAGTAAAATCAGAGAACTAATTGATTCAATTGTTGTCTGGATTTCTGTTTTGGATTTTTGTTTTCGAACTTGTAATAATATGTTTTAATATTTGGATATACAAATTCTGCATCTGAATTTCATTATTTTGGGTCAAAATATCACACATAATCCCAGCCACCACAAAACAACTTATCGAGAGCTTAAATATAATTAGTTATATACTTCATCATCTAGTTTGAGAGATTTAAGTTTATACTTCACAAACTCTCTACTTATTTGCACAAATATGTTTCTTTGGTCATTTAAGTTGATAAAATCATAGATCCAGATTTTGCCGACATCCTAACACTTGATATCTGATAATTACATTTTCAAAGAGCTGAAGCACAGTTAACAATAAAAATGATTGGTCTAAATAGCACTACTCTTTAACAATTACTTTTTTCTACCTCTTATTAAAGCTGATTATCGATTTATCGTATTCTTAATATCTGTTCACATTCTCACTTTCTAGAGTCAATGATAGATAAGATATAAGCATACTATTTGGTTTTTTACAACTCACCTATTGCTTTAATTCTGATATCATGACTGAAAAACTAGAAAATCATAATCCTAATTATAATCACTTTTTGACCAACACTTTAAATTGATTATCACCGGTTCACCACTTCAAGATGCATTGATCACTTAAAAGTGCAATATTCAAACAATCTTTTTAGTGTTGAGGTTTATATATGACCGGCACCCCTGCTTTTTCAGTTCTTTCTTAAGAATCGCGAATTGATGATATTTTTGTGACTGACTTTTTTTCTTTTTATTGTGATAGATGCAAATGTCAAATGCTCGTCCAAATCAGGAGATGCCGCCTCAACAATGGGGACCACCGCCTCAAGGTTTCCAGATGAATGCTGGTGGGCCCGGTTTTGGACTCAATCAGTTTATGCCACCTCAGCACCAATTTGACAACTTCTTTCAACCTCCACCGATGGATAAACCACCTCGTCAGGGTCCACCTTATGGTAGGGACCCACCACCTCACAATGCAAATACGCAGCCACAGCAGTCTATGACAGTCACAAAGGTATATTGTTAACCCATTTAGTTGTATGAAGTTGGTTTCGAAAAATATAATAATTTCATTTTTGTCACTTTTGTCATGTTTAGCTCTAGTCTGTCTGTTGCTTTACTACAAGGGTTTATATTAACTCAACTATGGTATTATTACATGTAGATCTCACAAAACATGCAAATTCCACTTTCATATGCTGATGCTGTTATTGGTACCTCGGGGGCTAACATTAGTTATATCCGACGAGCCAGTGGTGCAACTATAGCAATACAAGAAACTAGGGGCATTCCTGATGAAATGACTGTTGAGATAAATGGATCTGCATCACAAGTTCAAACAGCTCAACAGTTGATACAGGTTTGTGATTCAGTCAATAATCAGCTTTTAATGTTTGGATAAAGAGGTTACACTTTTTAGCATCTGATTAATTAGGTTCAAATGATAATGTTACATTCAGAACGTGGACTTTAACAATTACTACCGTGTTGTATGTCTTATGCTGGGTGACTAATATTTCTATTTGGTTTCTTGCTTTTTTTGTTGATCCAGAATTTCGTTGCTGAAGCAGCAGCTGCAGCAGGTCAGAATCAAGCCGCTCCACCACCGGCCCAAGGCTATAACCCATACCCTGGTCATGCTCCTGCTTATCCATCTCAACAGCCGCCTGCCGCCCATGCACCACCACCTGCTGCCGACTATGGTGGCGGGCCTGTGTACGGAGGGAATTATGGATATTAATGTTTTTGACAGATAAGCCTTTGTGCAATTTCCTTATGAGTGACAACATGCACGGAGGGAATAGGGTTAATGTTGTAACAAGATGTTCTTGTTTAGAAATAGCTAGATCTTATTAATGATCTGCTTAGAACATGAGATTTCATCTCTCTTTTGCATTTCAATTCCTTGATCTTAGTCAATGTTAACTGTGTTTTGACGTTATTTTGAGACCTGATATGATTCTATACACACGAGCTTTAGCGACTGTAAGCTTTGTTTGACATTGCTTTTGCTTCTCTATTCTAGATTGCGATTTATATTAACATGGTAACATCTAATCATATTTTTGAACTGGTAACTGGAGAAGTTAGGGTCGTCTTTTATTTCACTCATTGGTTTATAGACAACAGTACAGAGAGATTTAGAAAAACATAATCATATTCCCTGGATTAAAAGTCACCCAATGTAAAACCAAGAGTTTTATTAAACGGAATTCATCCTACAAAGAAGAATTTTCCACATAATTCTCTAGGGATCTGAGAAAAAAAAACCATCACCGAGAATTTGGTGCAAATGAATGATCATGACACCTTCAGTACGTATCACAAGTAGCTTTGCACGAAATGACTAATAGCTCGAACACAGCTTTACATTCACTCGGTTTATATGCTAAGACTAGTATAATGTGCCGATCTATGTCTTCGCCTCTCATTTAACATAACTTACAAAAGCAAATAACACAAAGACCAACTCAAAAACAAGTTGCCGCAAATGTAGTGATTTTATAGGGTTATTTCCGGTCTAGAATGTTGGTCAGCTGCTAACTCATGTAGTCTGCTGATAATTTTGTCAGCTACATCACCATATGCTTTGGAAACAGCAGAATTCGGATGCGATACAACCACAGGGACACCTTCGTCAGACCCGCTTCTGATATCCTCCTCCAAAGGTATCTATAGAACCACATCACGTCATAATTAATTAGTAACGTAATAGCAAAATAGTATTTTGCAGTAGTATGTATTTTAGGGTGTGTTTGGCATTGTAGGTTAAAAGTGATCGTGTGATAGCAAATAATCTGAATCGACGAATCAGCTGTAACAAATCAGGATGCAGGAATCGTGTATAAAAGTTCTTTTGCGATTTAAGGGTGATAATTAATTAATTTGCTATTCGAGTATTTGGTAAATTCTGGTTATTTTATAAATTACAAATGACCTGTGAACAATTCTATTGATCATGATTAATTTTATTACAAACTGAATGTTTGACCCCTGACTAGTACATGTGATTTTAAAAGTAATTATCAAAACACTCCCTTGGTTGTGGTTACAATGTTCGGTTAGTCACTTGGTAGTCTTTTTCAAGTTTGTACTTCAGTTGATTGATACCTGTATCCATCTTTTTGAGTCTAATTCTTTTTTTACTCTTAAAATTGTATAGGTAACGTAATGGCAGAAAGGTCTTGGTAACATGGGGTATAATAAAACAATAAATTATAAGGGAACAAACATACTTCACCAACAAATCCCAATCCCATTTCGTCAGCTGTTTTGCGTGCTCCGCCTTTTCCAAAAATGTAAGAATGTTCACCACAGTGCGGACATTTAAAGTAGCTCATGTTCTCTATGAGCCCCAATATCTGCACATTAGTTATATAAAGGAAAAATTGTTAGTCCTTTAATGAATCCACAGAACAAAGGTATAAAGATCAAGAATATATGAAGTGTATCCGTGTATGAGCACCCTTAAAACAATATCGAACCATTTTAACTATGGAAAAGTGGTAATACCCTTAGATTGGCAATTTAACTTTCTAATTATGTTCATTTACAAGATCATGCCCAACCAAATTTTTGATATAATGTACAGTAAAAACAAATAAATACTGGAAATTATCATACAGGAACCGAGACTTTGGAGAACATTTTGACTCCTCTGCGGGCATCCATTAATGCAACATCTTGAGGAGTTGATACAATTAATGCTCCTGCCACCAAATAACGAATGCTATCATTCATCAAAACACAACGATTTAAACCATCAAAAATATACTTTTACAAGAAAGGAAGCATATCGTATATTAAAGGCCATATAATTTGATAAAGAGTATATACCTGATAATTGCAGCCTCTGTGACATGGAGATCTGAGCATCTCCGGTACCAGGTGGCATATCCACCACTAGTATATCTAGCTGGCCCCACTCGACTCCTCTTGTCATTTGTTCAAGAGCTTTCATCACCTATAAACGATGCTTATATCAAAATCTTGAAAGTACAGCGTCTATTTGCAAGGTCTTCAATATATTGAACAAGGAGAAAGTATTAGCAAACGCGTACCATAGGACCCCTCCACACGATTGGAGCATCTTTCTCAACAAGTGACCCCATCGATATACATTTGACTCCATGGTTTTCAATTGGAATCATTTTATTGCCTGATTGTGAGGAAAAAAAACAAGAAAATGAAAGTGAAAAAAACACAGAAGTTTCAGACGCCACAAGTTTAAAACATGAAAAAGTCAAGTCCTAGTATGTAGTCATGAAAACTAAAACCTAACATTTATGTCAAGTTTCAGGATAAATAATCTATTATCTCGTTCTCATGGTTTCAAGCGTTTTATGTTATTTGTCGCAGTCCACATGATTCCTTTATCTTATCAGGCAGGCACATAAAGTCTTATGATTGTCAAACACTTGCAAAACTAGTTAAAAAGGTGTGAATGTAATGCATTTGTTAGCATTTCTATTTTTATAAGATACAACGCTACAAAAAGAAAACTAGATAAATCCATATATTAGTGACTTGAAAAACTCCGATGACTAATTCTAACACATGTCCTAATAACAGCTTACAACAATGTTAAAATAAACTTTAAAAAACATTACATATCACCTTTACTTACTTCTGGCTTCCCGTGTAGGTTCATCATCGTAGGAATTGATGGTCCATATACATCAGCATCTAGTAAGCCAACACTAAGCTGACACTTATTGACTAGTGAAACTGCTAAATTAACTGCAGATAGAGAATCAACGATTTTATCAATATCTATCTTTTATAACGGATCTGTGAAGATGTAAAAGTACCCAGCCACCCATTATTCAGTTAACTTTAAAGACATAATGAGCAGTGATTATATTAATCGGGTGTATGGATGTGCTGTATAACTGAGTTTCATTCTGATCATCCAATTATCTATAGCCAAATTGATCAAATCTGGAGAACCTCAGTCGCTACAAAAGAATGTGATTTTGGAGAGTAAATGTTATGCTAACTACGTATCCCAACGTAAATGGAAATAAAGTATACTCTGTTGTTTGTGGTTTTTAGAAGTAACAGACCTAAAGCAGATATGAGCAAATAACTCTGTTTAGTTGCAGAAATTTTTTCCTAGTTTTCTTGAGAACAGGATAACTTTTCCTTCTCCAAAATACTTTTAAAACTGGAGAACTCTAAATACAAGTTCTCTAAACTCTTGTTATATTATAAAAGCAGAAAACTAATTTTCTGTTTTCAAGAGAGAAAGTTCGAAAAAAACTCAGATCGAACACGTTTTCTGTTTTCTGCACTTTTTTCTGAAAACTTTCAGAAAACTCTCCCCTTTCTCCACAACTAAACTTGCCCTAAAGTTATCAGCATTATAACACAATTAGTACGTTGGAAAAACACAAGACTCGGCCCTAAAATGTCGAAAAGTGACAGTTATATGGTCAAATAGGCAAATATATTGATTATAAAGGTCATATTACCTAAGAGTCCGAGCTGCTTGGCATTGCAATCTGGATACTGGTCATGTGATATACAAAATGATCGAAATCATACAATCAGTTGTAATACAATGGACCGGATAGAGTTTAACATTGCTTGTGCTATTTTATTTTGTGATAATCAGTTATTTGCGTGATTAGCAAAATATGCTAATTTAAGGAAGTACATGTAAAATGACCTTAGATTATCAGTAATTAAATCCGTTCGCAATATGTAGTTCGTGATTGCTTATATAAACAGCTTATCTGCTTAGTGTGTTTTTTAAAAGCTACTCAACTGATTCAAAATTGTTTGGATAAGGAAAGTGCTTCAAGCAATTCAAGAATACTTATTTTGGGGGTGTTCGTTTAAGCTCATATAGCGGGCTTATGTGATTTTCAGCTTATGTTTTATTTTTATAGCTTATTTTGAAACTTTTCGGCTTAAGGGGGTGTTTGTTTCGGCCAATACGTGGGCTTATGAGCTTATTTGATATCGGCTTATATAACAAAGCCCCAATATTCTGGCTTATTTTGAGACTTGTGGGCTTATATAAGTTTATTACGATATGATAAACTTATATAAGCCGAAAAGTTTCAAAATATGCCAGAAAATTGTGGCTTATATTATATAAGCCGAAATTAAATAAGCCCATAAGCCCACATATAAGCCGAAACAAACACCCCCTAAATAAGCTTAGTATGTCATATAAATCTTATATAAGCCGAAAAGTTTCAAAATACGCTAGAAAAAAGTGAGATTCTGAAACATAAGCCATAAGATCAGAATGCAAACAAGTCGCGACTCGAATGCCCAGAAAGATAGTAATAATAACTTTCAAACCCCAATGCCAAAAAGAAGAAAAAACATTGAGCATCAAGAATCATGTCATAAAATATGAAAATTTTATACCAGCGGTAGTTGACTTGCCAACACCACCTTTACCAGAAGCAACAGCAATAATATCCTTAACCCCTTCAATCCTTAAACTTTTTGCACCAACTGCAGCAGCATATCCTCTTCCTACAATCTTATTCTTTATGATATATCAAAAATTATCATTTTTTAGTAAAGATTAAAACTTTATAAAAAGAGGATTAAAGGGTATTGAAAAATTCAAAAAAAAGCTTACAGTTGCAACATTGAATAATCGATTCATGGGTAAGTATGAAATTTGAGTTTTTGATTTCATGGGTCAAAGAGAAAAATGTTCGTGCGAGTTGTGTTTGGTTTCTTGGACCGGGTTGTAAAACGGGTCGGGTTGGCAATCTCCAACCCATTTACATGTCCAGGATTAACCCAACGAGGCCACGTACACCGAGAGTAAAAAAGACTCGCTTTCTTCGGATAAACCAGCTAGAGAAAACCTTATTTTTTTAAGGTAAAAGTTACTTATTACCAACCTACTTTCTCATTTGTATCGAAATGACCAACATACTTTATTTCGTCCTGAGTACACCCACGTACTTTTAAATTTTGTTCGGATATCACAAAGATGACCATAAAATGACCATAAGATGACTATATTGCCCTTGTATTCTCTTCATCAACTCAGATCAAAATGAGTTCTACTTTTTTAAAAGAAACTATATAAGTATTACTCGTCATTTCATATCATTTCGGTTTTGTAATATCAGATTGGTTTTGATAATCGTTATATAGTCATTAAAACCAAACTGATATGAAAACCTTTGTCATTTCATATGAATTCAAATTTAATATTAAAGATATATAACTCTTATCAATATGATAATGACTATCAAAACCCTTGTCATTTCATATGTAACTCAAGTTTGGTTTTGATAATAGTTATATATATTTAATGACTATATAGCTACTATTAGTGATAATAGTTTGGTTTTGATAATAGTTATATATCTTTAATGACCTTTTTTTTAACTATTACCCTTGTCATTTCATATCAGTTTGGTTTTGTTATATCAGGTGGTGGTAGTGGTTTTTTTATAATATCAGATCTTGAGTTGGGTTTTTTTTGTATTCCAGATGGTGGGTGGTGGTTTTTTGATATTATCAAATCTTGAGTTGGGTTTTTTTTTAATCGAGATGGTGGCTGTATTTGAGACAGTGGTGGTGATGAATGGTGGCAGTAGGATGATAGATCTTGGAGACAAAGGCAATACAGTCATTTTAGAGCCATATTGGTGATATCAGAATAAAATTTGAAAGTACGTAGGTGTACTCAGGACGAAATAAAGTATGTTGGTCATTTCGGCACAAATAAGAAAGTGAGTTGATAATAAATGGCTTTTACCCATTTTCTATACGGCATATAGCCATGTATGTCAGGGGCGGGACTAAGAAGGTTTTTAAAGGTTCACGAAAACTTCATAGATTTTTTAGCGTGGTTTAATATTTTTTATAAAATTCAGATTTTTAAAAAATAAACATGGTGTCAAAATTTTGTGTTGCATGTCTTATTTAGTAAGTCCATTGTATTATCGTAAAAAATATTATGAAAAATTTAATCACTTATAGTTCCGGTTCGCTATTGATGCCAAACATAAGTACATAACTAGTTGTATTACATGAAGCGAATAAAAACTAGTGGTTCAAGTATGTGTCAATCTTAGAGCATCTCTAATGGGGTGGGTTTTAAAAGACTTTTTACTATTTAGAAAAGTTATTAGAGAGAGGGGTGTGGTGGCGAAGCAAGCTCGCCACTCCTACGTGGCCTCGCCACTTTACTCGCCACCATACCACCTTGCCTCGCCACTAGCAAAAATCAGGCTCCTTCGCCACTCCTACGATGAAGGAAACGGACAAAATATTTAAAACCTTAATATATATAGCCGTTAGGATTTATAATAATTTTTTTTTAAATTATACCCTCTTTATACTATAAATATCACTTCTTTTAACTAAAATTTCACATTTATTCCCGAACAAAAAGAATATTGGAAGGAAATGCAATCTATAACAAAAAATTGAAGGAATATCAGAAGGAAGAACAAGCTCATGATGAGCTATTCAGGATGGAATTTGGGGTGAGATCTGATTCAAAATACGAAACAGATTAAAGCCTTTCCGTATTGTAATTTTAAATTCCGTATTGCATTTTTAATTTTCGTATAATTCCGTATTGTATTTGTAATTTCCGTATGTTTGTATTTTTAATTTTATGAAATAAATTATGTTTGTGTGAAAAAATTGAAAAGAAAAAAAAATGGTTAGTGGTGGGCCCAAATTAAGAGGTGAATGTGTGTTATGAATGAAGGGGTATTTTTAAGTGAGAGTGAAAAGCTGATGTGACAGCCTGTGGAGCCCGTTTTGTTTTGTGGCTTAAGCCACCACACCCTACACTTTCTAGCATTGGAGAAAAGACTTGTTTAATGCCTTTTTAATAATGACTTCCAAAGTAGAAAGCGTTTGACACAAAAAAAGTAAAAAACTATTGCACAAAATGAACTAAACATTAATTGTGAAACAAAATATACAATAAAAAACTCATACATTAAATGCATTAAGTACAAAGTGTAAATGCAAAAAGTTATTTATGATTTTTGGCATTGCATATGCTCTTAAGCCATTTATACAAAACTAGCGGAATAGCATGAAACAAACAATGTTTATATTTTGAAAGCTAGTGCCTAGATGTTAAGCGGTATTTGCTTTAAAATACTTTATAACATGCGCTCAATATATCATGTGAGAATCGTCTCATAAATTTCTAAAATATAACAAAAAGCGGAGGCTTTTGCCAAACACCGACAAAAAAAAAACATGCTACATTATTATTATTTTTTTTAAAGGGTTTCCTCGGTAAATTTTATTACACCGAAAAACAATTAAGTACAAAGGATGATGGTGAGTCTCACATCTCCGTCCGTTACATAGGCAAACAACTTCTTTTGAGGAAGAAACACAACTAGATTAGACCTAGAAATGAAACAATAATACAAGAAAACTATTTCTTCTTACGACCCCTAATTTTAATATCTAGTTTATCACAAATAGCTTGAAGCTTATCAGGAATTTCCTGACCTTCATACATATCATCATCGCATGGGTCGTATTCGTAGTCATCATTCTCGTAAGAATCTTTCCACTACTCAAGCAAACTCTGTGTACCATAGCCATCCTTCTTAGCCAAGAAACTAGCTATTTCATTATCAACTGAAGCAATCTCATCTTCAATATCATAATCACCCGAAGAAATAACCTTTTCCAAAGGTTTTCCCTCATCATCCACCAAAGTAACTTTCCCATCAATAATTAATTTTTCAATCTTATCAATTTTCTCAATAATAA
This sequence comes from Tanacetum coccineum, assembly GCA_026074375.1. Taxonomy (NCBI): domain Eukaryota; kingdom Viridiplantae; phylum Streptophyta; class Magnoliopsida; order Asterales; family Asteraceae; genus Tanacetum; species Tanacetum coccineum. Next base: position 66,379 of record BQNB010019260.1, read on the forward strand.
GAGTAGTACTATGACTACTAGAATCCACATTCTAGAATGAAGATCCACTAGAGTTGGCCTCTTGGCTGGCCAAATTTGAAGTACCCTCATTGATACCCAACTCCACATCATTTTTAACCGAGGTAAGCACATCAAAAGGGTTTGACTTACTAACCTCTTTAGTAGGCTCCATATTTTTCTTCTTATTTTCGCTAGTGTTGGCAGTAGGCTTTTTAGAAACATGTTGATAAACTTGTTTTGTTGGTTTAAATCCCACCTTCTAGCCAATCAGAACACCTTTAGGAGTTTGACTAGGTTTCTTCAAATTCTTCATCTCACCAGTACCTATATTCTTTGGACATTCCTCTTGAACATGGCCAAAAACCTTACAACACGCACACCTAAGGGGTTTTCACTCATACTCAACACGAATATTACATGTATAGAAGCCCTTCATAGTAATTTTAGGCATAGCCACCACAATGTTATCTTTCTACTCCACATCAGCTCGAAGCTCAATCATAGCTCTAGCATAGCTTGACCTGCCCCATGATTGCATGCACATATCAGACGTATAAGAGTCAAGCATTAAAGGAGTACCTAGTTTAGTAACAATGGCACTCAAGCCATCCTCGCTGAATGCCGTAGCAGGGACACCAGGGAGTTTAACCCAAACTGGAACAGTACCAACATCTTCTTTTAATAGGTTCACATCC
>BQNB010019261.1:12322-62169 GCA_026074375.1 Tanacetum coccineum
TTCCAACACCAAACCCAAATGAACTTCATGGTCTTCCTTCATCTTTGAGTAGATTAAGATGTCATCGATGAACACAATAACAAACTTATCTAATTACGGTTTACAAACCCTGTTCATCAGATCCATGAAAACTGTAGGTGTATTGGTTAGCCCAAAAGGCATAATTGTAGACTCAAAATGTCTGTATCATGTTTGAAACGCCGTCTTAGGTATGTCATCTTCATGCATACGTAATTGATGATAACCTGACTGAAGGTCTATCTTGGATAAAAATTATGATCCTTGCAGTTGGTCAAACAAATCATCAATCCTTGGAAGAGGATATCGATTCTTAACCGTCGGCTTGTTCAGTTCTCTATAATCGATACACATACGAAGCGAACCATCCTTCTTTTTGACGAATAACACTGGCGCTCCCCATGGAGAATGACTAGGTCGTATGAAACCCTTGTCTTGCAACTCTTGCAGCTGCCCAGACAACTCTTGCATCTCTGAAGGCGCTAAACGATATGGAGACTTCACAATTAGCGTCGCTTCAGGAACTAAATCTATGTGAAACTCCACTTGTCATTGTGGAGGCAATCCTGACAAGTCTTCTGGATACACGTCCTCAAACTCGCGTACTACAGGAATGTCGTTCAACTTTGGTTCATCCTCCTTTGCACTCTTCAACGCTTTGGTGATTCCTACCGCCCGTTCTTTATGTACCCTAAGGATCCTACCATCCTCCACTGGTATTTCTACTACTTTATCATGACATACAATTATAGCCTTATGCTGGGACAACCAGTCCATTCTTATAATCACATCAAAACTTCCATGACCTAAAGGTATTAAGTTTATGCTAAACAGAGAACTTCCTAGTTCTAGTTTGTAGTCCTGGATAACTCTATCTACTTCTACTTTCTTACCATCAGCTACTTCTAGCACATAACCAGGATTCACAATACTAGGTTTCACATTAAGTAGGGGCATAAATTCAGTAGATATGAAACTAAAATTGGCTCCAGAATAAAATAATACGGTAAGAAAGTGATCATTCAGAGAGAACGTACCCGTTACAACGTTAAGATCCTGGACTGCCTCCATTGCATTCACATTCACGTTGTAAGCTCTTCCTCTAACTTGGTTTCCATTGCACCTATTGTTTCGACTGCCCTCTATAGCCAATTGATTTCCCGTTTGTCCAGGCACTCGATTTAACTTGGGACAGGTATTGCGGAAATGACCTGGACTACCACACTCATGGCATACTCTCGGATTGTTATTCATTCTTACAGCATTCACTGGAGCCGCTTGTCTATTTGGAGCCCGACAATCCTTAGCGAAATGACCCAGTTTCTGACAGTTAAAGCATAGTTTGCACATTCTGTTTTCTGGGTGGCTAGTATAGCACTTGGAACACCTTGGATAATATCCAACAGTCTCATTTCTAGTAGGGGTTATCGCCATAAATCCAGTTCTCGTCTTTGCCTTCTTGTCGTCTTTCCAAAATCCTCCAGTCTTACTAGGCTCCTCCACTCCCTTTCTCTTATCACTACCCTTTGTCAAGGTACCACAGCTGACTGCTTCATCAGTAAGTATTCCAGCCCTCAATATTGCAGTATGAATGGTAGTTGGTTAGGTTGCCCGAAGCATTCCTCTAATCTCAGGAGCCAATCCAGCAATGTACCTCTTAATACGAGATGACTCAGGTGTAACTAAATGCGGGACCAACTTAGCCAACTCATGAAATCTATCTGTGTAAGCAGCATGATTAGCTCCCACCATCTTGTGATTCCAGAACTCATTCTCCAATTTTTCCATTTCATTACTTGGGCAGAATTCTTCAACCATTAATGCTTTAAAATCGTTCCATGATATAGCCATTGCAGCCACACGTCCTCTTGCTTGGCATTGGGTGTTCCGCCAAGTCAAGGCCTTATTTACTAGTAAGCTAGTAGCATATCTTACTTTTTGGTTCTCGGCACACCCACTGTTATCAATTACATTTTCCATTTTCTCGATCCAACGAGTAAGCGCTATTGCACCACCTTTCCCATTGCACTCCTTAGGATTACAAGATTGGAATGTCTTAAAAGAGAATCTGTTGTTCCCATCATTTTCATTTCCACCGCCGTTATTAGCATTATTAGCATTGTTCGCATTGTTAGCTACTTGAGTGATGATGGCTTGTAGTTGCTGTGCGATGACAGTAGCAACGTCGGGATTCTTAATGTTGTTGCTACTGCTAGGACCACTTCGTCGGTTTGGAGCCATTTTCTATAAGATATAAAAGTTATATTCATTAGACGATATAATATGGATCAGGATCTCATCATACAATCAATAACCATATGCATACATACTACACACCAACAATAATCCATGTAATCATACTTGCAAGTCCACCTATGTCGTGGCGCATGTATAATTATGTTGGCCACCATAATTATAGATGCCCCCTTTCACATTTGTACTCCCTCCTATGAAGACACTTCATACAATTAAATACACCACATAGCGCCTTGAAACAAACAAACCCAACAAATAACACAAAGAATAATCCTAATAATCACATTTATTATTAATACTTAAAATCCAACATCGAAAATAACATCCTTAACACAGCTCCAAACGCCGAAAGAAAACAAAACAAGCTAAAACATAACAACTACTTAGAACACCATGGACAATGATAAGACGCATGGTCACGATCAGCTTTAGTGGTCTTCTCCTACACAGGCTTGCTACTGGAAGTAGACTCAAGGTCTGAATCCACTTCATTCCTTTCAACTTCATCCTCGTCCTCTACTAACCATCCATTCATGTTACCATTTGACTGGGGTAGCCAATGTGGTGCAAACTTATTCCTGTGACTCCTTTGCTGAAGTTGTAGACGATTCACAAATTCGTACAGGTCGCGTTTCCTTGGTCGTTCCACTGACTCTTCTTCTGATGTTTCATACCCTTGAAATGTTCCCGGAACTCTGGTGATAGTGCCATCCTTGGCAATTATCTTCGTTTCAAACTCTTGGATTGTTTTTCCGTCAACCTCCTTCAATGTCATCTTTTCTTTAACTTTACAAGGCCATATAGCAATGGGAACTCAGATCTTGCGGTTACACCGTGTGCTTTTGTTAATCCTCCTACACCCAGTTGCAAATGCCACTGAAGCATGATATTTTCTACAAATAGGAGGAGACATACTATAATAGATCACACAACATAGACTATATCAGGACACGGATCTCGAAATAACAAAGAAAACTGAACTTATATATATATATATATATAGTATATAGTATAAGGTACTTTATGAAACTTTGGGAAAATAAGCATAATTAGTATATACTTACACATAAGCCCTAAATGCATCTATATGAGGGACCCTTAAGCTATAGTCTAGGCTCAAACACCTAGTTCTCTATAACCATCAGCTCTGATACCAATCTGTCACACCTCGCCAAGGCGTAAACATGAGGCGTAACATCAAGGATATCATCACAACACAATGGTGTCAAAAATAGAGAATCTCTAAAATGCATAAATGAGTCAGGGGACACAATGTGTCATGACGATACCGATAATCAAAAACAAAACATCATCTTGTATTAATGAAAGGAGTCTCACCAATACAAGGAAAATAAATTCACGATCCTAATAAAACCAAAACATCCAACAAAGGTTCATGCAAACATAACAAAAAAAGGAGCGAACTCCCATGCAATCCTAGCAGTCTCTTTCTAGCCACATCGCCTAACCTCATGATGCTCACCTGAAAATGATGCTAAAATACGTCAACACAATGGTTGGTGAGAGTCATAGGTTTAGGACACCAAATAAACCTTTGATTTAAAATAATTTTAATTTTGCTACGATTATCATAACATATCATGGCAGAACAATTTAAGCTAGTTATCACATAGGCTATCAATCAATTCTCAATCAATTATAACGGGACGGAACGTGCCCACGATCCACATAACAAACCTGGGGTAATCCATTATCCTCCGATCGGAACCACTCAGAATGGAGTATTATTTCAACCCTTTGGTTAGATTTGGAATGAGTAGAGTCACTACCCTCTAACCGGACTCACACAGATATGGGATCTTATTTCAATCCTCCAATTAGATTTGGAATAGGTAGAAGCACTACCCTATAACCGGACTCACACAAATATGGGATCTTATTTCAATCCTCCAATTAGATTTGGAATAGGTAGAAGCACTACCCTCTAACCGGACTCACACAGATATGGGATCTTATTTCAATCCTCCAATTAGATTTGAAATAGGTAGAAGCACTACCCTCTAACCGGACTCACACAGATATCATAACAACATTAAGCATACCACATATAATAACCACATAAACGTTCATGCCTCAAGTAAAACCAAATAATCACAGCGATTTAACACATTCAAAACATCTTTGCATCATTTACATCCCAATGTAAAAACATTAAAAGTGGGACTATGAAACTCACCTGATGCTTAGCTTCCAAAAAGATCTAACAAAACTTCACAAAATCTCACGAACAATCTAAACAATTAAACATATTATTAGCTACCATCAATTAGGCATTCAACCCAATATGATGTAACCTCAACTATGATGGATACCTAGGCTATCTATCATAGTCCTATAATCATTTAAAACCTTTACCCATTCTTACATATTTCATTTATAATAAATGCTACAACTTTAAACTTTTCGGTTTTAAGCAAAATGTACTCTCATTTAATTTGCGTGTCCGAAACGCACTACTAAACACTCCATAATTCCAAACCAAAATTCGTCATGCTACATATATGACTCCTATGAACCTCTCCATTGCTCTTTCCACAGTCACTAACTACCCTTTATAAAAAACCCTTAGAAATCATAATCCCCAAAGTGTTTAAAATTCCGTCCAGAATCGACCTTCTAAAAGTATGGGCATTAATTACCCAATTTATAACCCCACTATGACCTTAAGACAAAATTCAGTCAGAGGTCACACAAACTAGTATGAACTAACTCGTAACTTCACGAACTTAGAGCCCTCTAGATCTAACACTGTGTTTTAAGTATTTTTAGAAAAATCAAAACCAAACACTGAAATTCGTCACTGTTTAACACATAGATATTGTAATGACCATTTGACCCACTTCCCACCAAAAAACTTATGAGGCTACTTTTCTTAGAAGTAGACTCTCTGAGGTTTATCTCCAGTAGTTGTAATTTATTTAGTTGATCTTTATATATGACCGATTTATGCAATCTTACAAAACTGCCTAACTTTCTGCAGTGAATTAAACATCTAATTCGAGTGATCTAAGCCCTAATGCATGATCATATCGCTAATTTAATTAATCTAATGATTAAGCTAACATTATTATATCATAAACTTTCTGGATATTACAAACCCTAATTTATAAAACTTAATTTAATCCCTAATCCATCATAACTAAGTTACTAGAATTAAAAATATACTATAATTAAAAGATCGGATCGTACATTAATGCGAAACCCTAAAACAATTCGTCTTCTCTTTTCCCCCTCCTTATGGCCGGTCGACTTTGTGCATGGGAGATTAGGGATTCTAGGTTTAGTATATATAAGCATCTAGGAGAGTCCTAAACTAACTCTAAATAGTTATTAGATTAGGATTAGTATTTTAACTCTTTTTTTTCTTTTATCCCTATACTCGGCCAAAAATATATATTTATTTTTTTTTTTTTTTTATTATATATTTACAATTAAAACCTTAAGTTTTTATAAAAACCTTAATTAATTTGACTATACCTTTTTGCATAAACGCAGTTTACTACCTTTCTAAAAATAACTTTTCATTTCCAACCTAACTTTCTAAAAATAGAAATTTTACATTTTCTTAATCTAACACTTAAACGCTAAACCTATCTTAGATAACTAACACAAAATACGTATACGTATATATTTACTTACACAATTAACTTGCAAACGCTTAATTATCAACAATCATTTCTTTGTCATTAAAAATGAACGAAATGAACTCAACAAATTTTCCCATCATACTAATCTCATTGAGATGATCACACTCAATAGATTGGTTACCAATACCTCATAAACACATATAAACACATAGAATCACATAAACCATACTTTGCAATAGACACATAAGTCAACACTAACGGTTTAACTAACCTGCTCAAGTCATGGTTGTCACATAAACACCCTTGGATCACTTCTACATCCTATTAGCCAATGAAAGGGCTTGGGATCGCCAACATGGATAAAATAGTCAGACGTGTCAGGGGTATGTAAGCTTCTAGAAGGACGAGAGCGTGTGGAGAGTGAAAATGATACTTTACCCTGCGTGTGTTTTGTGTAAAAGAGAGGGAAATAAGGAAGAGGAACAGTAACATCTCTTGTTGACCCGCTAGTTTGACTTGAACCTTATAAATGGGATTGGGCTTGACTTTTATGCTTCATGCCAGGAAATGATATAGGATAAATGGATTTACATTTGTATTTTTGTTATATTTTTAGGCTTAGATTAGTATAGATAAAATGTTAATTGTTTGATCCGGCCCAATAAAATAGGTACGCATTCGGCTTCGGCTTTGATTTTTCTAGCTCTTTCCATTCTCGTGCTCAGTTTTGTCCGTTTTGGCTTTGTTTTTGTCCTTTTTGTGATGTATCCATACCTGAAAGACACAATTCACGAAATACACATATACAATGTACTTTTTAATGTATTTTTGGTCATTATTGGTCTTTTTAGCTCGTTTTAATAGGTAAAAGGTATGTGTATTTAAGCACATACCAAAATCCCCCATACTAAGCTATTGTCGTGTCCTCACGCAATGATATAAATACACGCTTAAAATCAAAAATTCCAATCCCCCTAAACTAATCACCTCGAAAAGTAGCTAAGTGCTCATCTAAGGGGATTAAGAAATCACTAGTTTTAAAAGGCCCCCGTTTTACCATTTTTATAAATATACAAACACTTATTCTCTTTTTTTTATACATCATAACTTTAAGGATAACGGAACAAAAAACACTAAAAGGATAAATTCATCGTCCTTGATTTTTCATCCGCCCCAAACCAAGCTTAAAAACGAAATCATTTATAAATACAAGTTAAGATGCTAACACTACTCATAAATGCTAATTGTGTATGCATAGCTACTTTCTGCTCCCTTATTCCTAAATCCTCTAAGGGTTTTATTCTTATTATTGGCGACAAATAAATTAAATTTTTATTCATATAAAGTTAACCCGGGTTAGACCACAATTAGTTTGAAATCATTTCCTAAAGAGACGATATGGTGAGAATAAGGTCCACATTAAGGTTCTAATTTTGCATGATTTAGGGGTTATCCTTTTTATTTCATCCAAAACAACTCAACTATGAGTCCAGAGACAGAGGCTTTATTTAGATAACCCAGAGTCAAAATTTGGCTTTTATTATTATTATTGCAACATTATTAAATATCGGTCCTTTAAACAACTGCCACATCGGTATGCGAGCTGACCATGGTCCAAGAGTCTTATTTCGACCTCGGTGACTTCCTCGACCTTTTTGAGGGCTAGAACATCGGCAATGAACCGACCAGATGCATCAAACATTTATTAGTCTTGGATTACTATTACTATGTGCTTTATTTAGAAGACTGCCACATCGGTAGTGAACCGACCAAAGACAGTAAACTTTTATCAGCCCACCGTTTTTATTTTTATTATTATTACCTCCACCTTTTAAATGACTGTCACATAGGTATGCGAGCCGACCATGATCCAGAAGTCTTATTTCGGCTTTGGTTTATTATTACATTATAGCAAAATTTCAAGTCCTATGGTATTTTAACAACCTAGACAACGGTAGCGAGCCGTCAGGAATAAGTAGCCTATTTCCCTACAACACTGACAAAACCTCGATGTGTACCTTACTTTCACCAGAAGGAATCTCTACAAAGGGATTTAAACTAAGAATCGCAAAAACCTAAAGTAAATTTAACTATTAACAATTATATAACGTTTATTAAGCTGATGGGAGCAAAAAGCCACAATTAACCTCTATGAGCTTTAAAGAGATCAAACTACTCTATGTTTAGCATCTAACTTATATAAAACTCTATTATTTCTTGTTCTTCTCAAATTTAAATTCTTTAATAAAAAGATCTGCGAATGCTTAGTCTAATAAAAACAACCCTTGCATGATTAAAGTCTATCATGGGAACTTGCAAACTCTTGGCTTTTTTTAAGCTAGAACTCGCGTTTTAAAGCTTCTTGTATAAAAGACTAGAAAAAGCTTAAATTTATATAAGTTAAGGGGCAAGCTAGAGCACAACATGCTCGATCAAGTCAAAGTTTATTCTCAAAGAGCTCAAAAAGACAAAACTATATGTCAAAACACTTATTCTATTTTTGAATTTTTTTTAATTTTGCGATAAAATCACATATTTTTGGTGGAAAAACAGGGTTACATGAAGACAAGGCAAATGCAAGTAAGATCAAATCAAAAGACCCCCCCATACTAGAACTACACATTGTCCTCAATGTGAGATTGCCACCCCATACTAATTTCAAGGCATACTCTAAATATTAAAGGGTCTCCACGTAAATCTAAAGTCGTTTACTAATTATGCTTATAGATAAACGTTAATAAAAAAGATCTAGGATATCGGATTCCCATTTATAAGCGTGTAAAGGATTGAAGATCGAGTGAACGAGGGACAAATCCACGAGCACGAGAGTCTTCAAAAACCGGCAATCCTGGACATAAAACACAAACCACGAAACATAAGAAAGGAAGAGGCGAGCCTCCTTACATCACACTTATTAGTAAGTATTATACTAATATTAGGGATAAGCATGGGTTGCCACCCACGAAGCGCTTATTTTTGTTAACCGTATCACGAGCCTGACTCGATCTCCCATACTTGATTTGGTCAAGGAGGATAGAAATAGAGATAAGGAACATCCAAGATAGGAATGTCCCCTTCATAAATCATCATCGAGCTTTCAGAATCATTAATAAGCTGAAAAACTTTAAAGCCCCGATGAGATAGAAGATGAGGATATTTCTCCTCTTTTGAAATGAGAATTCCAGGATTGAAAACTTTGTCCTCATTTTCGGATAAAAATGGAAGCAAAGTGTCAAACACTGGATAAAGGGTGGGAAGGGTGGGTAAAACATTAGGCACATGAACATAAAGTTCTCTTGTCGAATTATCAGAAATATCATCCACCACTTTTGTAGTCAAAACTCCCGTATCGGGCTCAATATCACAGTAAACATCATCATCTAGAGCTTTTTCAGGAGGACGAGGAGATGATGGAACATTAAAAAATCAACATGAAATGATTCATACTCAGGAAGGGAAATAGAATCATCGTTAAGTAATTCTTCAAGAAAAAGAACATCCCCCTCCGAGTCATAGTCGTCATTCTTAATACCTGATGGTATCGAGTAATCCGGAGCAAGAAATATATCGATCTCCTCCATAAGAGAGTCACTATCCTCGACGGGGATAGGAGATGGGGAGAAAGATTCGATAATAGCATTAGGAATCTCAGAATTAAGTTCTTCCAGAGAGTGGGGAGATGAATCATCACCATTCAACAATTTTTCAATTAGACGAATATCTTCTTTCGGATCTAAACCGGCTTCAAAAATTCCTGGTTGAATTGGATCGATATAAGCGAGTTCATCGGCGAACTCCTCAATAAGAATAATTATCGAATTATCACGATTAAGCAAAGATTGTACTGAATCGGGTATGACATCTAAGTGATCAATTTCTTTTCCTAATGGAATAGAAACGATATCATCTAAACCCTTATTCTTAGAAGAAGAATCATCACAAACAGGCATATCACACTCACTTTCATAATCGGTTAAATCCTTGGACTCACTTGGGATTAGGACAAGGTTCTCAACACTAGACTTTATTACTTTGTCCGATTCCTTTTCAGGAATAGTGCTAAGATGCTCGTCCATAAAAAGCACTCACTTGAATAGAATACTCCTCATCATCATCATTATCAAAGTAAATGGGAGGCTTCCAATACTGAGAACTAATTTTAGCATGCTCTTCAGCAATATTCTTTTCTTCTTGCTTTTTTTGAACGTATTTATTAAACCTTTCACAAAGAGCTTGCAAAGCTTGAGGAAGTTTTTCTTCAAGAAGCAATTTCGCCATACTTTTTTCTTAAGGAGGATGATGAGTGACAGAATATTACGGGGGTTGGTCAAAACCGGAAGTGTTAGAATTATAGCAAAAATTAGGCTCATAGAAGTTTTGATTCTTTGGTTGACACTGAAAATTCTCATGAGGACCCCTACAATTTTCACAACAAAGATATTGTTGTGGAAAACTCAATGAATTTTGTGGATAATAATTATCACTAAAGTTTTGATTGTAGCACGGTTCCTACTCATAGACAAGTGATACCCCTGGTGGACAATCATAACCATAGTGAGAATTGTTCCCACATAACTCACACGAGTATGTCTGGGGCTGTGGAGGTGGGTAAGAAAAATTAGGTGTTTCATCATAAGAAATGGGATCAGGGTTACGGACAAACTCGTCTCTGAAACTCACATTGGTACAACACCACAATTTTCACCGTTAAACGGACCTCCACACCACGAGCATCTTGAAAACCAAGACATGTTGAAGAATTATCAGATTAGAAGGTAGAGAGAATAAGAATTAAACGAATAAGAGGATAGAGAATAATATTTATAGATTTTTAAAATAATACATAAGGAAAAGAAATAAGAAAAATAAGAAAAATATTTTTGGTAACCGAAAGTCAAAGGTGCATGGTAGCTCTCTAGAAAACGCACAAAGAAGCGGAGGAGCGGGTAAGCGCGAAGCGTTTTAAAAACCGTTTCCTTTCGGATCGAAGTTCGTAGGATTGACCCTCCCTAAACCTCTCTTATAGTTTGTTAACTAAAGGTGAGCCGATTCGACAATTAACAAACGGTTATTTTTAATATTTAAATATAAAAGGTAAATAGAAAAGAAAATAGAATAGAAAAATAATTTTGGGTTTTTATATGAAAAACGAAAACTTTCACGGAGAAAGGATCTTCAAGGCTTGAACATGAACAATTCCGTAAAAATTGCTACAGCTTTCCCCGGCAGCGACGCCATTTTGATAATCCTTTTTATACGTATCAAACAAATAACCCTCAAATATATATAATATATATAATAAAATACATACACGTATACGTAAGCAAAATATCATACAAATTATTCTTAGGAAAGAATAATAAGTAATCAACACGGGTATCGTCCTTCTCGGTGAAAGGTGAATGGAAATTCACGTTTATGTCAGGAATCGAGCTTGAATGTCATTAAAGATTTGGTTTTGGTTTCTAATTCTAATAACGTAAATGGAAAGCAAATAAAAGCAAGCTAAATGAGAATTAAAGGCACAATTAAAACCTAATGACAATTAAACACTTAACGATTAATTAACGACTAACGGACAAACAAAATATTATCAAATTAAACTTTTAAAACTTAAAATGCAACTTACTTAAGCTAAAATGCATGAAACTAATTTTTAAAATAAAGAAAATATTTTTTTTGAAATTTTTTATTAAAACTATTATTTTTAAGTAAATAATACTAAAAATTAAATTAAAAATATATAACTAAATCCTAAAATTTTGGGAAAATTTATAAAAATTCTATAAGCGAAAAATGTGATTTATAAAAGAAAAAGGCAGAATAACCTTAAACCAATAAGCCAGGAAAAATCGATTTAAGCAAAATAAGCTATAACTAAAACGTGTATAAGAAATAAATTAAAAGAAACTATAACAAAAAAGTACCAAGGGCACATTGGTTATAGCTTAGGTGTGTTGAAGGAGAGGTCACAGGTTTTAGTCCTGTGGCCTTCCTTTTTTTTGAAAACTCTTTATTTTTCATTTTCTTTTTGAAAAAGCTAAACTTTAGACTAAAATAAGCAACTTTAATAAAGAGACTTTATGCTAAAACTTTTTGATAAGCTAGATAAAACTCCTTGAAAAAGACAGTTTTTTTTTCTTCAAAACATGACATTGAACTAAACTAAACTGCTTAGACTTAAAAAAACAAAAAATAAGCTAACCTAAAGACAAATAAGTGAGAAACAGAACTTAACCTTGACTTAATAAGCAATAAGGAGTAAAAATAAGCAAACAAAATAAGCTAGAAAAGCACTTAAATCTATTTAGGCAACAAACATAAAAATAGATCATAAGGACTTTCTGCCAAACATTTAGGCTAAAATAAGAACTAATAAGCATTATCAAAATGCTAAAAGCTAAAGACAGGTAAAGAGCTAAACTCAAGGAACACAAATAAGCAGGAATTGAGCAAATGGTTTAGAAAATAAGCTAAAAAATTTGAGGAGAAAGTGACAGACTATACTATATGTTTTTGGACTTTTTGAGTTTAATGACAGATTTTAAGCTTAATTCTAGGACTCAATAAGCTAAATGAAAAGCTAAAACTCAAAAACAGCTAGAGACTTTGACCCTAAAGCTTTATCCCAGCTAAACAAGGATTAAAATAGATGCTTAAATGAGCTAATCTACAATGCTAGCTTAAAGAATAAGCCCTATAAGCCCTTATTTCTTTGGCTTATCTTCTAAGTGGCTTATTCAATCAATTTGAATAGATTTGAGGAAACTTCTTATCCAGTTAAGCTTAAAGCAAGCTTAACTGAATAAATGATAGCTTATCTAGTAATAATAGCTTATTGAGCTTAATTAAGTAAAATCAAAACACATTTTGGTTAAATTGCATAAAAGTAAAAGCTCTAATTCATCAAACAAATTAAAGGAAACTTATTTAATTAATAGTAAAATGTTTAAAAGCTATGAAATAACATTAAAGAAGTACAATAAGCTAGAAATAAGCTGAAGATTACATAATAAGCTAGACTACGCTACTCCTAAACTACATGCTTTACTGTGTGATAGACTGCCACTATTTATAGATATAAGAAGAGTCTTATAGATCTTGAGACGCTCCCCAATCCATTTAATCCTAGCCCTTGATCTTCAATCCATCAATTAAACACCCTTGGATCACTTCCACATCCTATTAGCCAATAAAAGGGCTTAGGATCTCCAACATGGATAAAATAGTCAGACGTGTCAGGGTATGTCAGCTTCTAGAAGGACGAGAGCGTGTAAGGTGTGAACATGATGTTTTACCCTGCGTGTGTTTTATGTAAAAGAGAGGGAAATGGGGAAGAGGCATAATAACATCTCTTGTTGACTCGTTAGTTTGACTTGAACCTTATAAATGGGATTGGACTTCACTTTTAAGCTTCAGGCCAGGAAATGATATAGGATAAATGAATTTAGATTTCTATTTTTGTTATATTTTTAGTCTTGGATTAGTATAGATACAATGTTAATGGGCTAATCCGGCCTAATAAAATAGGTACGGGTTGGCCCATTAAGGATGTATACGCCTTCGGCTTTGGTTTTTCGCGTTCTTTCCATTCCCGTGCTCGGTTTTATCCGTTTTGGCTTCATTTTTGTCCTTTTTGTGATATATCCATACCTGCAAGACACAATTCACGAAATACACATATACAATGCATTTTTGGTCATTATTGGTCTTTTTAGCTCGTTTTAATAGGTAAAAGGTATGTGTATTTAAGCATATACCAGCCTCCTTTATTTCTCCTTCATCCAAACTCATCTTAAATCAAGATTGTGTGGATTTATGATCTAAGCACAAATTAACAAAACAAATCACAGTTATGTGGATTTGTAACCTTAGCACAAATCACCAACACAAATCATGGTTGTGTAGATTTATGACCTTAGCACAAATCACCAACACAAATCACTAACAATTGACAAAAAGGTAGAAAGATAGGATCGTGGAAAAAAATAAACGGAAACGGTGGTGGTATAGCAGTGGTGGCGACGGTGTTATGTTGCATTGATGAAGCGGCGCTTTGATTTATTTGTATTATAGCTAATAGCATGAAAAGAAAAAGGTATGTTTAGGATCTCTCTGAATCATCGGCGAGTTACCGATGACCGGAGGACAACTATTTTTATGATGAAGGTTAGTGTTTCTGGGTTAGGATTTAGGATTGATTAGGTCCTGATACCATGAAGGAAGGTGAAACTTTATGTGTGTATTCCATTTCATTCATCATGTGTTACAATTTATAAGGGTACAAAACTATATGGATAGACAACTAATTAATGCTTGACAAGATAATGATTGACAACTAATTGATTGACTAATCAATTTGACAACTAATAATTGATTGGATAATGTTAATCTGCCAAGTTAACAGATCTAACCCAAAGTCCTTAGATCTATAAACCCTAAATAATTCTTGCAAAACCTCTTGAAATAACAAAATCTTAACTCTTGAAATCTTTAGAAAACCTTGAAAACAATGATCAAACACTTGGAACACCGTTAGATATGAATAGAAATGATCTTGGAATGGATGAATCTTACTTGAAATCAAAACTATGGAAAGTGTATGTGTGTGTGTGTTGGCCATGAGCAAGAAGAGGAAAAGGAAAGAGAGAAAACAATTTTGAGGCTATGAAATGAATAAGAACACTAAGTTATGTATAAGGTGGTAGTTAAAGGATGTGGACTAGGTTTAAGGGTCTTAGATACATGTAACAATGGTTAACAAAAGTGTGGAACCAAGGACCATATGGTCCTTGTGGTACGTCTGGTTTTAAGAGCCAAGGGGGTCAAGCTTGATCACTAACTTGAGATTAAATCAAGATTCCTTTCCTTTGAGACAGTGTAGAAGTGGTATTTACCATGCAAGGTGACAAAGGATGCATGAGGAAAAGGGAATATCTTACACACCAAGCGTGCATAATACTTCCAAACAAATTTAAATTAATGCATAAAGATTCTACTTTATTTAATTAGATGGGTGTTTGTGCGTGTGATTTGAGTATAGGGGGGAAAGACCACTAAAATTTTGACTTCTATAATAGAGATATATGATAACTAGAGTTTACACCAAAAGATTTCGGGTTTTCGGGGTTCCGTTTGATCAAAAACATGAAAAACGTAAATAATATGCTAAACCGTAAAAATAAGTACTGGGAGTGAACGTAAACTACGTAACACTTAGAAAAGATAAAATAATACATATAATATCTAACCTAATCAAAATCCGAAGGCGGAACGCGTCCGATGATGATTTTCAGATTTACGCAGGATAACCTCTCGGTTCTAGGTTAAATTCAAACGTAATGGATATAATTCAAAATAATGATTGAAATAGTTTGAAATATTGACCTAAAATTTATGAGGTGTGACAAGATGCCTCACCTTCTATTCTGGTTTTTCACCTATGACTCTATGTGTCTTGCAATTCCGTAGTGGGATCCTAACTACCTTCTCATGGCAAATGATCTTAGCCTTGTGTTTGAACAACCAGTCCATTCCTACGATTACATCAAAACTCCCACTTCCAAATGGTATTAGATCAATGTCAAAGGTATACCATTCTATTTCTAGTTTATAGGCTCTAATAACCTTATTGATCTCCACTAGATGCCCACTAGCTATCTTAATCTCATAACTGAATCCTAAGTTACTAGTCACTATGCCTAACAGAGGTGTGAAGACAGTATAACAAATCATATATGATTTCTTAAATCATATATGATTTCATAAATCATGTATGATTTCATAAAATCGTATATGACTTCATAAAATCATAAAAAAAGTTCATAGTGTCGCCCCTCTATAGAAATATAATTCAATTCTCGTTGCGATGATATGTTTTGTATTGCGTAACGATTAACAGTGTGTGAGATATTTAATTTTTTAAAAAAGGTGGAAAGTGGGTTTTTTTATTTTTGATGAAAAATGAGTGACTAGGATTGGTTCATTGGGTCTATGACAAATATTGGGTCTATATTGAACTTTTGGCATTGACTCTTAGGGTAGTAAAGACCTTTTGAGTATGAAAGGGCATAGGATAAGTTTCAGAGTGTTTGATAACATAAAATTGACCCATTTTCAAACATTTTTCAATAAACCTAGGGTACATGAGAAATTTGTTACCCTTACTCTTTATATGTCTTACCATACCATCAAAAATCATTTTTGAGAAGTTATAGACTCTATTAGTAGCTAAACAAACAACAATAGTGGCAATATTACTACTAAACTCATTAAAATCAGTACTTTTTGGACTTATACACTGCATGATGGTATGAATAAGAAATTTCCACTGATTAGAAAACTGACCCTTTTGAAAAGAGAACTTTTGGTTTGGTAAAATATTGTAACCCATCAGTGAAAGATTTTCAAAAAGCTCATCGTCAAGCCAAGTGCTAATCCCTTCCTTATCATTTAGTTTGAGATGCCTCCTAATTGATGATTCAGAGATAGTCCTTTGCTTGCCGTCAACCTTGGCAATAATCTTTGTTTCTCCATCCGTTGTTTCGATCCTAGCAGTGGACCAAAACTGTCGGATGTGTGAAACATAGATAGTGGGATGAACTGTCAAAGCATACCTTATGTGGGAGGCTTCTAGGAAGTCCACTATCTGGTGTAAGTCTGTATTATACTGTGTTTTCTCCAAAATAGCCACAATATTATGATTATCGCAAAAAGCAAGCTTGCCCATTAAAGATTAATTGTTTAGGGTGCTGAGTTAATAGATAATTATGAGAGTTGGTGCTGTGGGCAACTATCAATTGGGATTTTATTATCACTTAGAAAGAGTATGATAAGAGCGAATCAAGATAATTGAGAATTTAAGATGAAGAAATCTTTTAAAAGAATAAAAATATCTTGAAACTCTATTTAAGAAGTTATATAGCAACATAAGCGGCCAAAAAATCCCAACGATTATATTAAATAATGCATCAAATTTTAGAGCCCAACAGTGCCAACGGCTATATTGTCAGCGGGAAAATAGTCAAGCAGTGGAAACTTATGCCTAGCAGTGGAAATAGATTGGTCAAACAGTTGGAAATATTCCTAAGAGTATTAACCTATCCTCAATAATCAAAAGTAAGCCTACCATATCCATACATACACACTTGCATATGCAAGATAGATATGCATGAATTCATGAGTCCTTTGCTCGCTATTTGACCCATGAAGAAGATTAATACACATATTTACCACTGTATCCTAGTATGACCCATTATAAAAGTTCCCTTAGTCACCACCATACCACATCCATACTAGGTCAAATGTCTTGGCAGTATAAGTCCCTTCTCCAATAATTACACACCCAAATGCCACAACACACCTCATGCACACCAAAAATGCTTAGGGAGACATGAGGGCAACTCTTGTAGGCCAAATTTGTGTATAACCCATGAATAAAGACTCATACTATAGTGCCTCGGAAGTTTAAGGACTCAAGGAAGTAATTTAACTAGCCTATATTGTCATAAAAACCTCCATTCACCAGTGGAGACAGTCTAAGACCAACCATGAGTATTCTATGAATACCCTAATCCTAGAGGTTCCTTAGCCCCAACCCAAGATATATTGACTTACTAAGTAACAACATATGATGTCTGGTTCAACCTTGATGCATCATGGACATCATATAGACCTCTTCATGACATGCTCATCCTGCAACTGTTAGTCCAAAACCAAGAAAAACACTAACAGTGGAAAGTTACCCTAATAGTGGGAACATTTACACTGGCAGTGGAAACTTAACAGTGGGAAAAATGACTAACAATTGCATTTTACACTTGCAGTACTAACACTTATTGATCTAATAACAGTGCAAATCCTATATAAAACTTTACAAAAAGCAAGAGATAGACATATTTAGGGATCAAGCATCCTAATACTTACAACTAAGTACTAGAACCTTCCCACATCAAAAGCTTTTGTTAAAAGATCTGCTACATTATCATCTGAATTAACATGATCCACATTGATTAACTTCTTTTCATAACAGTCTCTTATAAAATGATGTCTTATCTCAATATGTTTTGTTCTAGAGTGAAAGACAGGATTTTTAACTATACAAATTGCACTGTTGTTATCAATATATATCTTAGTGTTCATGAAATTGTACCCATAGTCCAGCAACTAATTTTGTATCCAAAGAACTTATCCATAGCCACTTGCAGCTGCTACATATTCTGCTTTAATTGTGGAAGTGGCCACAATAGTATGCTTTTTGCATTGCCAAGAGATCAACCTTCTTCCCAAAAACTAACAACCTCTAGTGGTTGAATTTCTATCTTGAGTAGCACCACCATAATCACTGTCTGAATATGCCACCAACTTAAAAGGAGATTTTTTAGGATACCAAAGGCCCAACTTTGGGTGGCCTTTTAGGTATCTAAAAATTCTCTTAACAGCATGGAGGTGACATTCTTTAGGTGTCACTTGGTGTCTAGCACATGCACATATAGCAAACATGATATATGGTCTTGATGTAGTAAGATACATTAATGATCTAATCATGGATCTATACAAATCAAGTTCCACATCTTTACCAGTTCTATCTTTTCCCCAAGGATGCTCCCCATCCATGGGAGTATTAGCTGACCTGACATCTGAGAGTCCAAACTTTTTGAGAATATCAACAAGATACTTGTCTTATGAAAGGAAGATTCCATCATTCTTTTGTAGTACTTGCAACCCAAGAAAGAAGGTGAGTTCACCCATAGCACTCATTTTGAATTTGTCATGCATTAGAGCCTCAAATTCTCTGCACAACATTGGATTTAAAGATCCAAAGATAAAGTCATCTACGTATACTTGTACAAGCAAGAATTCTCCTTTGTGCTTTCTGATAAACAATGTCTGGTCTATGGTACCCCTTTGAAAGCCATTATCTAATAAATACTTAGACAAAGTACCATACCAAGCTCTGAGAGCTTGATGAAGTCCATACATAGCCTTTACTACCTTGTAGACTCTGTCTGGGAATTTTGAATCTTGAAATCCAGGAGGTTGCATCACATATACCTCCTTATCAATGGTTCCATACAGGAAGGCACTTTTAACATCCATTTGTTATACTGTAAAGCCCATATAGGAAGCATAGGCTAAGAATAATCTAATAGCCTCAATCCTTGCAACTGGTGCAAAGACTTCTTCATAGTCAATTCCTTCTTCCTGAGTATACCCTTGTGATACAAGTCTGGCCTTGTTTCTAATCACAATTCCCCTTTCATCACTCTTGTTTTTGAGGACCTATTTTGTTCCAATAGGTCTCACTCCTTTAGGACAATCAAACAACACCCAAACATTCTGAATCTTAAACTGTAGAAGCTCTTATTGCATAGCTTCTACCCAGCTTGGGTCTTTGAGAGCGTCAAAAATCTTCTTGGGTTCTTCTTGGAATAAGAAACATGAAAACAGACAAAACTGAAGGAGATCAGGATTAGTCTTTTAATGAATTGTAGCTATGAAACTTTATTCTTCTATATTCTTGTCCTTGTGTCTGGTTTGAATAGGAGTATCAATCGGACCAATTACTTGACTCTTTGGATGATCTTTATTAATTCAGAGAGTAGGAATTGGATTGACTTGAATGTTAGTTTCTATGTTTCTCAAGTCAGCTTCCACTTCATTTAACTTAACTGAAGCAGTTGAATCTCCAAAGATATCTTCCAACCTATTTTCAAAGGTCATTGCATTTCCCAAAGATGGTGCTTCTGGATAGCTTGAACCCCTTCATGAAATGATTCTTGGGCCACTTGAGCTCACAGGGGGATTAGATAGACTATCAGTGGGAACATGTGAACTAACAGTGGGAACTTCAGTTTCCACTATTGATGATAAAACAGGCTCCACTTGATCAGCTGTGGGATCTTTTGTAGTAGAAGTGGGAATGGTGTTCCTACTCCTTTCAAAGACATCAACATTCCTATCTTGCTTATTTTGAGAAGCATCTTTTTATGAAACTGCATCATTTTTCCTTGAAGAATCATGAGAAGATGTCATATGAGCCTCATCAAACCAATTTGGAAGAGCAATGAACCTCAGGGTGGACATATTTTCCTCCATAGCTTGACTAGCAACTTCTTTTGTACCTGAAATGTTAGTAGAAAATGTTCATGCAACAACAACTGGTACATAGTTCATTGATTTGGTTAAAGAATCAATATCAAAAAGCAAATTGGGACTAGCTCCTTTCTCAATAGGTTGATTCTCTAGGAAATCCACATGCATGTTCTCTTCTATTTTCTTGGTTCTCTTGTTAAATACCCGAAATGCTTTACTATTCAGGGAGTATCCAACAAAATAACCTTAATCTCCTTTAGAATCAAACTTGCCTAAGTAGTCTAACGTATTAAGGATCATGACATAACACCCAAATGGTCTTAAGAATCCTATAGCAGGAGATCTACCATTAAACAATTCATAAGGGGTCTTATTTTGGGATTTGTTTACTAAAACCCTATTTTGAACATAACAAGCAGTGCTAACTGCTTTAGCCCAAAAAGTGACAGGAAGTTTTGCATCAGCTAACATGGTCCTTGCAGCTTCAATGAGAGTCCTATTTCTTCTCTCAGCAACACCATTTTGCTGAGGAGTTCCATCATTACTAAACTCTTTCTTAATACCTTTCTTAGAACAAAATTCATCCATCTATCTATTCCTAAACTCACCCCCATTATCACATCTGATTATTTTCACTTTTAGATCCTTTAGATTTTCTATCTCTGTTATAAAATTCCTAATAATATTACAAGTTTCATCCTTAGATTTTAGAAAGAAAGTCTAAGTAAACCTAGAAAAATCATCAGTCACAACTAAGCAATACCATTTAAGATTAAGACTACTGACAGAAGTAGGTCCAAACAAATCCATATGCAAAGTGTGAAGGGGTTTAGTAATAAAGCTCACTAACTTGGTCTTACAAAAAGCTTTATGCTACTTTCCTTTTAGACAAGCAGCACACTTAAGGTTATTTTCAAAACTTTTGAAAGGCAAACCCTAAACTAGATTATTTCTAACAAGTTTATTCATGGTCTTAAAGTTCAAATGATCTAATCTTCTATGCCACAACATACTTTCATTTTCAGAGGCCTTGGCATTCAGACAAGTCATGTTCGTATGGGGGACAATATTTTTCAAGTCAATTGAATACATATTCTGCTGTCTAGGAGTCCTAAGCCACACATGAGAATCATTATATAACTTAAAATCTTTCCCCAACACAAGGCACTCTAAGTCAGTGAACAAAACACTATTTTTGTTGTCACAGATTTGAGACACACTAAACAGATTATATTTCAGTTCTTTCACAAAATAAACATTTTCAAACTCAAGTTTATCAGTCTTTATTGTACCTTTACTAGTAATCTTTCCTCCTCCATGTCCAAATGATACATATCCTTCATTATAAGGCTCATATTCAGACATATAGGATATGTTGCTAGTCATGTATCTAGAGCAACCACTGTCCCAATATCCTTTATCATCAATATCATCCTGTGGTATGCCCTGCACAAATAAAAAGAGAATTAGTTCTCTTTAGGGACCCAAGCCATTACTAACTTGAGCCTGCCTTGTGTATCAATGTATTGATATTTCTTGAAGGTCACTGATACACCATTGAAATTTAAACCTTAATTAGAAGTATTTTGCTTAGGTTTCCAAATCTAACGAGCTAAGGCCTTAACAGCTTTTCCCTTGGATCCCTTATCAGTAGCAACTGTTGGCTTAGTAGTGGGAACTTTTGAGCTAATAGTGGGAACTTTTGAGCTAATAGTGGAATTTTTGTTCTATCAGTGGGAACCTAAAATTTATTTTTAGCTAATGAATTTCTTTCAAAGGGCCTTTTTACATTTGAATGTGTTGTTTTAACAAAAGATGTCATTTTTGGTTAAGCAACATTCAATGTAGATTTTGGAGTTGAAGATGGTTTATTTACAGCAATGGGCTTTGTGCCAGATTTGAGTAAAACAGCTCTAGGTGTCATACTCTTATGAGTAGATGTGAATTTCATATTGTCTTGGGAATAATTAACCCTTGGCCAGGTTTCTCCCTTATCCACCTATATACCACAATTAGATGCCAAATGATCAAAACAACCACACTTATAGCATGCTTTATTTTGCATTAAAAAGTCTTTTCCTAGATGTTAGGATTTTTGATTATTCCAATTCCTTTGGTTTCCCCTAACTTTAGGACTTTTTGAAGTGTTTTTGTACATGTGAGCATATTTCACAGTTGATTTCCTAACACTTTTAGTATTATTGACTTTAATAGCATTAGGACAACTCGTTTCTTTCAAAAACTTAATCATAGGCTTTGACATAACATTACCAGATGATCCTCATTGTTCAAAAACAGAAGTATTATTACCTTCAAGTTCACCATTTACACCTTTTGATACATCTATACTAGGTGTGGGCCTAGTATAATCAGTGACAGTGTCATCAACAAACTCAGGTAAACCCATCCAAGACAGATCTTTCTTAGGAGGTGAATAGACTTGTACAGAAAGAGGTGGCATAGTATTATACTCATTAAATCCTAGACCTTTCTTATCTTAAACAAGTCTTTGATTTCCTAAGAGACTGTCTGGGTCTTTTGAAGCATTTCCAAACCTTGCTAATTTATGATCTATGTTTTCTTTTTCCTTCTTTAATTCCTCAAGTTCATTTATGAGATATTCAATTTTATTATCTCTGCCTCTATATCTCTCTCAAGGACTCTAATTCTTTCACAAAATTTAATTTCATTTTCTTTGAATTCAACTTGTCTAGCTACAACTTGTGATAAACCTCTTTTGTAGTTATATAAATCAGTCTCACAATCACTAAGTTCTTCATTTAACTTAGTAATCTTATTGTTAAGATTTTCTGTGTTTTTCCTACATGATTTAGAACAATAAGAATCATCATATACCTCATTATCTGAGCTTGAGCTAGACTTGGCCATAAAAGCATATTCTGTTGGAGCTTCCTCTTCATCAGCTACAAGGGCATGGTTTTATTCTTCCTCAACCATGTAACTCCAATCCTATCCAATGCCGTCAATGGCTATCATTTCCTTAGGAGCAGGTTCTTCCACCTTAGGATCCTTCTTGTAGCTTTCTCTTCTTCCTTTGTCTTGACTAGGACCTCTGTACTCTCTAGAAAAGTGGCCCATCTTGTGACAATTAAAGCATTCCACCTTTGATTTGTCAAAACCAGCTACATCAGGTCCTTGAATGGTAATTTTTTTACCAGTCTTCTTCCAAAACCTATCAGCCTTTATGCTTAACAAAGCCAAGTTCCACTTTATGTCCATCTCTTCTATATCATCATCATCAATATGAGTGATGTCCTCATATTTGATTTCTGAACAATTTGGCTGAGCAGCTATGTATGCACAAATAGTATCATGGCTAAAACTAGCAGCTGCAACATCAGTACTAGCAATGGAAACTTAAACACTAGCAGTTTGAACATTAGCAGTGGGAACTTCACTTTTATCACTACTGGTGTTT
Organism: Tanacetum coccineum; assembly: GCA_026074375.1. Lineage (NCBI taxonomy): Eukaryota > Viridiplantae > Streptophyta > Magnoliopsida > Asterales > Asteraceae > Tanacetum > Tanacetum coccineum. The sequence continues at coordinate 35,738 of BQNB010019261.1, forward strand.
GATGTATAAATGAAGGCCATGTTTTGTGAGTGATGTGCGGTTGCCGTAGGACTTCTACACGAGAAGTTTTACAACTCCTTAGGTACTGCACCTAATCATTGTAGTGTAGTATGGGCAAGACTCGAGGTTGCTTATCGTTCACTCGAGGAATAGGTTGGGAAGACTTGATCACGGTCTAATAGAATTCTAAGTGTTGAAGGAAGATTCTTTTTTGTATTTTTATGTTTTATGAAAGCAAGTAAAATTATATGATTGAGATAGTGATTTGGTTTTAGCTAATTAAACTAAATAATAATCTAAACTAAAGGTGATAACAATGGGATAAAAGATTGTGTCTATTTAATCATGTATTACTCCCTAGAACGCTTCTCCTAATGTTGTTTCCTTGTCACACTTGTGATGATTTATGTAGGTATTTCCTAAAGTATGGACAAATTACACGAAAATACCATCTACGCAATACGCTCTCGGGGCAACGCACAAGTAAGGTAGTATGAAGATTGTTACCCGATGGTATCCTTTCTACACAATCACATTTCCCTAGATATATCAACATCAATACAGACAAAAGCTGGTTTTCTAGAGCCTAACGTGCACATCCATCAACAAGAAGCAACAATATTAAGATCTACATTCTAGGTTTCATACAATCATAAATAAACACAATAATAAGTTTAGACTAACATGTTAAGAGTAAAGCAAGATCAATTAATCACACAACACATAGACATATTAAATCATAATGTAAATCTTACTTGATTAAAACATGAATTGGAAGAGTTACAATAGGGGTTTTAAGCCCTAAAATCATCGTCTATGGCTGCTAAACGAACTAGGGTTCGTACCCTCTTTTTATTTTAAAGTTACACACACAAAACCCTAAATTTGGGTTTGTATATATAGGAAATACGTGGCGACAACGTCGCATTTTAGTCGTGACGCCATCATGAAAGAGAATCTTCTAGATCCGTCTTGAGTCGGTGCGGGCTGACGCCGTCTGGAAAGATGTGACGCCGTCACTAGATGAATGCGACGGCATCGTGTATGATATGCGACGCCGTCTCCAGGGTCTGTGAACACAAATCTTCAAGAGTATTGGTGTTGGTTCGTAATATTATCCATTTCTTCTCCAAATGAGCCCAAGTCACGTGTAATTTGTCCAAATGAGAAATACCTGAAAAGGAACGATTAAGTACCTATTTTGGGCATAAATACACGATATTGGGGGTTAAATGGCCCAGAAAAAGTGTATAAAATGACACCTCATCAGTGAGTTTGACTCTGCTCTCTTTTGGACCTCAGGTTCATATACTTGTTCAATTGGGACATCCATGAGCTCAAGATGGCTTACAATAGCCTGTAACCTGTTAAAGGTTTGTTCAAGTGTCTCAGACCCTTCAGCCTTGTAGTTACCATATTGCTGCTTTAATTGATTCTTCTTTGTCTTTTTGGTAGCTTCATTTCCACTAAAGGTTTTCAAAATGGCTTCCCAAAATTCTTTAGAATTATCATATTTGCTGAATCTCAACTGATGTTTATCAGGGAGAGCCAATAATAGAGTAGTTCTTGCCTTGACATCATTTCTCCTTTTCTGCATATCTTCAGTAGTTATAGCCACAGTTCTTCCCTTCTTCTTTGCAGAACCTTCACTAGATACTGCTTTGCCTGGTTCCTTTGGAGGGGGTTTGTAGGAGTCACCAAACTCTATGACTTCCCATATAGCATAGTGTTCATGTTATAGGTACTGTTGGATTCTAAACTTCCATTGTTTAAACTTTCTAGTGTAAAGGATTGGGAGTTTTATGGAAGTAGGAGTTGTGTGGTTATATGGATCCATTTATGTTTGTGTTTTGGTGATGAGATCAGTATGTTATACTTCTTAGATCAAAGTCTCTCAACAAGCTCTGATACCACTTGTTGTTCCCAAACTTTGATCTAATACCTTAACTTGTAAGGTTATTGTCACCTTGGATAAATCCAAACTAACAATGAGAGAAACTTTGTTAAGATGTTTCACCAAAGGTTATGCGGAATCTAACCTTTAGTGATCAAGAAGAATAACAATGAAATGAAATTAATGGAACAATGAATTACACAAAAAGCTTTAATATTATTAATGCAATAATACGAGTACTCAACGAGTACTAGGGTTTACAAAACCTTAAAGCTATGATAGATTGTATATCAAAAGAGATGTATATATCCAACATTAACCTAAGGACTCCTTTTATAACACAAGGAGCCCTATACATGATAAGACCTAACCAAATCTCCTAAATATATGAGATATACACAAAATACATTCTAAATATAACAATAACGCGTCTTTAACTCAGAGAAGTTCTTATCTTCATGCAGCAGTGGAAAGTCTTTAACAGTGGAAACACTAACAATGAAAGATTTGTACTAACAGTGGCAAAATACACTAGCAGTGGAAACAATCATAACTAGCAGTTGAAATGCCTTAGTGCATTTTATTCCCAACAAAGTCTTCATTTATCCTTCTCATCAAATGGAAAGTGCGACGCACAAAAGGTATGTGCGATGGTTTTTTGGCTATATAGATAAGTGCGGCATACATTAGTGGAGTGCAGCGTACATCATGTTCATCTAGCATGATATCTTTTCTTCTCTTTGTATTTGTCTTTCAAAGTGTGTAATTTCTTGAGTTTTAGTATGTATTGTCTTCAAGTGATCCTGCAAGTAATTTTTAGCTTTTAAGTATCTAAAGTTCACGAGAAATGATAAAATATATACAAATAGCGCCATAAAAAATGTATAATTTGGGCGTTATCAAATCCCTCCACACTTAGCTTATTGCTTATCGTCAAGCAATCAAAGCGAGAAAAATAAATCATTTATCATGACGTGGAGAAAATTTGGATTTTATAAGAGATTGCACATTAGGCAACTTTTTAGGCATAGACATATAACATAGCACCTCACATAGGGATAGTGTTTGGTTTTAATTTACTCATGCCACTCAGATAGGCTTCATATATATGTGAAGAACACTTAATTTGCACAGACATAATCTAGACAGCTACTATAGGCTTGTACTTAACCTAGATAAAAATCTCAAAGAGGCAAAACATGATATTGATGAGGGTGAGTAGTAGATACTTGATTCCATGTGCCAAAACTTTGCTTTATACTTTGAACTTTATATATATATATATATATATATATATATATATATATATATATATATATATATATATATATATATATATATATATATATACACACATATATATATATACATATACACATATATATATATATATATATATATATATATATATATATATATATATACATATACATATACATATATATATATATATATATATATATATATATATATACATATACATATACATATATACATATACATATATATATATATATATATATATATATATATATATATATATATATATATACATATATATATATACATTTACCAAATGCTTATAAGTGGGGCTGGGCATAGAACTTCTTCTTTATCGAACACATTTTTCTTGTTCCTGGGATACTTTGGGGATCTCAACACTAAAAGCGAGTGCTGCAAATACATGATTACATAGGAATTTATTTTGCCTCTTATCATACAACTTTGTCTATAAATTAACCTCACTGCGGTCAAGTAAATGATGATTAAGCACAAGTTCTAGAGCTTCTAAATTACTAGCTCGCTCAAATATAATGATAAACCAATACCATTGTTCCAAAAAACTCGACAAAACCATATATACACATCCATAATAATGGAATAGATACATATGATTGCTCATTCCTTAACTCACACAAGCTAAAGGCATCAATTATCTTAGGTACCAACGGTAGATACCCGAATATTCTTATAGGCTTAGAATGCTTACAATTAGTGGAGTAGGTATTGCTAGCTATAATCTCAATCCGGTCAGATTTGCCTTACTAAGAGTATTTTTTATTCTTTTGAAAGAAAATATATATTAAGATTTTTCATAAAATATTGGTTGGAAGAAATTTTTGATAGGGCAAAAAAAGGGATATGAATAATTTTTCCTATTTGGCCCCCCCTTCACACTTAAGTTGAATATTTCTCTCAATGTGATAACTGATCATAGAGATAAAATAGGTAAAATTATGGGAAAACGGTACTTCTCGGGGCATAAAAAAATGTATAGCTAAGTGCTATTCTTGAGTAAACTTCATAATTTTTCATATCTTTAAGCTAACGTGCCTGCATAAGAGTAAACAAACAAAAGCACAAAAATAGAAAATATTTTTGTTGTTTTTTTAAGATAATAAAATATATTAGTAGAAGAATAGAGGATGGATTCCTCCACATTTAAGTGAAGCACGGGTTGCCTCCTGAGAAATGCTTAATTTTAAAGAGAGTCTAGACTCATACTTCGTGAGTCATTCTTTTGGGAAAAAGGGAGTTACTGCTTCCCTTGGGTCATTATCTTCTTCATGATATAGTTTAAGTCGATGGCCATTGACTATGAATGTCTTTCCATCTTTTCTATAAAGTTCAACATATTCGGATGGATATTGATGTTTCACTACATAAGGTCCTAACCATCGAGATCTGAGTTTTGGTTGTTTAAATTTGTATTTTTAGTGGAATAGTAGAACTTTGTTTCGTTGTTTGAATTCTTTTCTCCTTCTTAATTTTTTGTCGTGCCAGACTTTGGTTCTTTCCTTGTATAGACGAGAGTTTTTATAAGCTTGATGTCTAAGTTCATCTAATTTATGTAATTGAAACATTCTTTTCTCACCAGCAGCGATGAGATCTTGGTTACAATTCTTTAGAGCCCAGTATGCACGGTGTTCAATTTCAAATGGCAAGTGGCAGTTTTTTCCATATATAAGCTTGTAAGGTGTGGTATCGGTAGGTGTTTTGTAAGCAGTGCGAAAAGCCCATAGAGTATCATCAAGTTTTCTTGACCAAATAGCAGGATTGTCTTTAACAGTTTTTTCAAGAATTCTTTTAAGAGCTCTGTTCGTATTTTTAACTTGACCACTGGTTTGAGGATGATATGATGTCGAGAAATGGTGGTTAACTCCATATATTTTCATGGTTTTTTCCATTATTTTGTTGCAGAAGTGAGTACCTTTGTCACTGATTAGAGCTTTGGGCATTCTGAAATGGCAAAATATGTGGAAAACTAGAAGGGGGTTGAATAGTTTACCGCTTTTTAATTTAAGGTTTTAAAATGTTTGTAAAAAATTCTAGATTCGACTTTATGTGAATTCAACACTTGTATAATATAAACAATATACTTATCTAAACAATTAATAAGATAGTATGAGAAAATAATGCAAGACAAGAGATAAGAGTAAGAACAATCAAACCACAACACGAGGATTTATAGTGGTTCAGTAATGAAGCACCTCTTCGCCCTACTCAACATGCTCCCTTTTGGCAGAGAAAACCATACACAATGTTGCTTACACCGATTTATGACACAAAGCTAAATGTCGAGTTCTAATCTTAGCTAGAACCAATCTATCACAACACAACTTCACGACTTCACAACTTCATGACTTCTTCACAACTTCAAGACTTCTTCACAACTTCGCGACTGCACTTTACCATAATACTTATATCACAACTATCTAACACTACTTGGTAAGATCACCACGATCTAACTATACTTACAAAGATCGCCAAGATCTAGCTACTAGACACAAATACAAGATATACAATTGATTTACAAATACGTAATATGAATGCAACAAGATTGCTATGCACACTAATGTGTAATACTTCTTCACTTGATGATGGAAGTATTCTTCTCTTTCCCTTAAGGAGTTAAGCTTGGATCACTTGGAAACAAAGCTTTATGATTAAATGACCAAAGAATTTTAGAGAGGATATGTGGGCTGTTTTGAGCAGAAAGAATGAGTGCAAAAGGTGAGAAAATTGTGGGGAAAAGTCTAGTATTTGTAAGAAAAACTGTGGGAGCGTCTACCTAGGGGCGGTCCCCTTAAATAGGTGGGCGGTCCCCTTAAAATTAAAGGGGCCGCCCGTGTATTTAAGGGGGTCGCCCTAGGCTAGGGCCTCCCTAGTTTGTCTTTTGTGTAGGTGGAATTTTCTAGAACTTTTTTAGCCGTTTTAGGTCCAAAAATTTGAATTTCAAAATGTTTATTTTGAATAAAACATTTCTTTTAATTGTAGAAAATGTTTTGTACGTTTATAAAAATGTTTACAACATTTTATAAAAGTGTGAGGTTGAATAAAAATTTCTTTTGATCATAAAATGAATTAAGTATTTATTTATTCATACCTTTAAGTGATATAATTTTTGAAATGAAAGTTTACTACTCATTACTTGTTTACGTTTAATTTTACATTGAAAGTTTTTATATTTTATGATTATCAAAACGTAAAGATGTGAAAAATATTAGTAATGTTTTTAGGCATTATATTTTATCAACAATCGCCCCCTTTTTGATGATTAAGAAATTTAAACTCATTAAATGTAAAATTATTTCTAAATAAGTATTTAGTGATATTCATGTCATTTCTCTCCCTTTTTGTAGAATCAAAAAGACATCGTCGAGAATTGCTAGTTAAATCGATGGAATAAATGCTCCCCCTTGATGTGTGCTCCCCCTCGTTCAAGGGCACCAAGGAATCGAGCTATGGTTTCTTGGCTACAAAACGGGTTAGAACAATACAAATATTTCTAACTTGTAGCAAGAAGGAAGGAAAAATATGACAAGTGCAAGCAAACATCAAAGCAAAAGATACTTCATTCATTAAGGATAATGTGTGTAAACAACACACAAGCATACATAAAAAGAAAAACATATATGCTTTTAGAAGCATATTAATACGTCATAAAAGAAAATCCTAAATAGCCATAGAAGGATTTTTGACTTGCTTGCGACACAAAAGGGTTTGAGGATTATTTGTAGGCATATTATGAGATTAGTTGGTTGTTGATGGAGAGTTTGGAGTGGAGGCGGTTGTGGAAGGGTAGTCTCTTTGAACTCTAGGAGGTGGAAGTGGTCGAGTGAGGGGAAATTCAATCCAATTGATATCCTCACTTAAAGCATGAAATTATTTTTGGGTGAAGATGCACCAAGGGCAATACCTAACATAGGTTTCAACTTGGTTGATGTTGAGGGTGTGTGATAGGTTTGGAGAGTAAGGTGATGAGGGAATGTTGTTTTGTTGTTGAGAGAGATGCATGGCTAAGAGGTTTGATAGGTCTTGTAGTTAATTAATGTCATCAACTAGGCTTTCTCTACTTGAAGATGAAGTTAGAGTAAGTTGAGTTTGGTTATCACCTTGAGTTTGAGTATGAATCATACTAGCAACATGTGGATTGGTTTGTGTGAGTGGAGGTGGATTAACAACTTGTGGTAATATAGGAGTATCTTCATCATTTGTGACACAAATGTCACTAAATGGAATTGAGTTATGGTTTGCTTTAGTAGAAGGATTGATCTCTTAAGATGAATCATAGAGAGTAGAGTGTGATTTGGGTATTGGTGTAGATGAGTTAACATTGTTCTCACTTGATTTGTCGCAAGTGTTCAATTTCTTTCTCTAAATAGGTCTTACACTTATCTTTGCTACTCTTGAGGATTTGGATTTGGTTTTGTTAGGAGATGTCATTAGTGAAGATGATTATGGTGATGATGGTAAGGATGAGAATGTATTTATAATTGGAGAAAGGTGCAATTTAGGGTGGATGAACATTGTTAAAATAACAAGTCCAAGAGATGTTTAGGAATTTTGGGAAACAGTAGGTGTGGCTAGGTAGAAGAGGGGAAAGAAAATAGTGAAAAATCTGTGAATCAGAGGGTGGTCCCCTTAAATAGGTGGGCGGTCCCCTTAAATATAAGGGGGCCGCCTTTATGAATTAAGGGGGCCACCCATCTGAAAATTTTCAGATTTCCTAAAATTTGATTTTTCTCAAAATTTTGTGTGAGGGTTTCTGTTTTGGTGGTTAATTTGCAGCAAGTCCATCCTTTTATGGCAATTAAGATTTTTAGCAAGTAATCATGCAAATACCTAGTTTGAACAAGTATAAATTAGAACTATTTCACATAATGTTTGGCAAACAAACATGTGTGAAATAATACTAAGACCTAAGATGAGCAACACATAAGAATTTTCACAAGTTTAATTAGTGTTGTTGTAAAATTATGGCTTTTACTAAGTGAGCATGCAAAGGCCTAGTTTATACTAAGAACAAAATCATTTCATATAGCAAGTAGCAATCAATTATCTATATTTGTAATTGAGGATCATCCAAGAAAGCAATTAAAGGAACATATCAATATGAAGACAATCTATTAGGTGTAGTATGATAGAAAGATATGTTAATTGGAAAATAGGTTTCAATATCATCAAATGAGATTTATGTTGAAATCCTATTGTGTGCCAAAATACAACAAATGTGGAGTAAGAATTATTTTGACTCTAATAAACGTAAAACCTAAGAAATAGTTTAAGTACTCCTTGATTCAATCAAGAGTGTCGAAAATATATATTAGATTATATACATTGACAACAAGTTAGAGGTCTTTATGCATGATTAAAAAAATGTTTTTAGCATATCTCAACAATGTATTAAAATAGATTTTCATGTACTCCTAGTTGTGAGAAGGATTTAGAGAAAATAGATTGGCCGAGTGTGGGAGAGAAGCCAGGGATTTAAGATACTTTAGGTATGTTTGATTTAGTGAGAGAGATATTGATGGCGGTTGCTTTTAGCATTTTTATCACAATTGATGTTGTCGATTAACTTGTTAGTGATTGCCCTAGCGTATTTTGGATAATTGGATGATTTGATGTTTTGATTTTTAGGGTTATGGTGAAGGATTCTGATGTGGTTTTTGGTGCATAAGAATCACCAATGTGAGTTCTTAAGAGTATTTTCCCTTCCTTTTTAGTTCTTGCTCATCCAGACATAAATTTTGGAATAAATGGGAAAAATGAAGAAGAATAAAGACGTAAGCGATGAGCTTGACAATGTCAAGACGAATGATGGTTAGCATACAACGAACTTCATCCACGAAGTTATGTAGCTTTTCTCAAGTATTGTGAATGTTCATAGAACAATCACATAACGAGGTATAAGGTTATCTTAAAGTTAGTAGCGGGAAAGGTGGACAGAAAATATTAACCATCTATTTAATAATAGAGGCATGATTAAGGTTTTTGTGAAACGAGTTTGACATAAATAAAGAGTGACATTTTAATTTGCATTACGCCAACTAAAGATACTTAAATATTTTAGATGAAATAATTAAGTTGTCAAGATTTATCGAAATATATTTAATAGTAACAAGACTATTAAATAGATAATCACACATTTACGAACTTTTTGGTAGATTTTGATTAGTTTTCTATCCAAAGATTTATGGGCTAGTTTGATCCTCATGGTGATAAAACATCGTGACATTGATGAAAAGACTAACAAAAGTGAAAGTACTTAGTCTTAGGATGTGTATATAAGAGAAGCTACGAATCACTTATGTAGAAAGTTATAAGATCTTTGTCACACGACGGTTGATGTTAGCTTTTAGCTTTTGGAAAAGTGTTTTACCATATGTTGTTAAAAGGCTTGACTATGAATTTTCGGATATGCCTTTAACGTTTGTGATTGTATGTTAAAGATACTTGAATATTTTGGATGAAATATTTAAGTTACCAAACCTACTTTGAGGAGTATTATATTTAAATCTAACTTTTCCTTGAGAAAATAGAGAGTGATGTGTTTGGTATAAAATTCGACAGCATGGGGCTATTTGGATATTTGGATAGGGCATTCCCCTTAATTATTTAAGGGGGCCACCCTTTTTACAAAGTCGGTCCCCTTAAAATTAAGGGGGTCGCCACGCGAACAAAAAAAAATTTGTTTTTCGATTATTGGCTAAATTAATTTAAAGTCTACTATTAGTAATATATATTAGTAGTCGAAATATGATATACTTATCATTGTGTTTCAATGATAGGTATGATTATTGACATTTTAATTAACTTTTTGTTAAATACAAATTTCTTGGATTACTTTAGATGAGATAATCAAGACGTCAATTAGAAAGATGACTTAGAGACGACTTCTTGCGAAGAGGAAGAATTAATTTCTTTGGATGAAAAAATTAATTGACTTGATTTGAAGTGAGACGAGAGTGGATAACGAAGATAATGAAATGATAGGACGAATGTTGAGAATTTTGACAAGACGGTTCCGGTAGACGTAGATGATGTTAGATACGTAGTCGAGACAAACGTCGAGGTCAAAGGGAGTTTGTTTCATCCATAGTGTTTTGATGATCTTCGCGAGACTAAGCCTACCTCTATGTTAATTGTTAACCACTAGCTCACTCTTCTTCATCTACGTGAGTTCGCTATATGTGGTCATAAAAGATTTCTATTTCATAAAAGTATGTCGATAGACTATGAGAAAGAATAGTTCATAATGAACTAGTTCTTTAAATCTAGAAGCCCAATAAATGATATTTCTAGTGACTATAATATATTCTAAGACTAAATTATACTAATATATCATGGCATTACATAAATATCTTCTTATGACCTATATTATACGAGATTGGAAAGTAAGACGTACCTTAGACTTTAAATGAGTTTCTTTAATGTCTTCAAGGTAGAAAGCTTTAAGGATAAGGATTCATGGGAATCCTATCATGAACTCTTCAATCCATTTGTCAGAAGACAAGGAATGTTTGTAGATGTCGAAAATTCAAAGATTGAGATAACTTAGCCATTTGGTCCCCAACGTTTCATGTATCCGAAACTATTGTTTCCATAAATGTTTTTCATTTGATTCGAACACATGCATGGTGAACATCTTCTACATTGAGTGAAGCTTGGTTGATGTGGATGATTCCACATTGCGTAATTAGTGTTAGGGTAATTTTGTCTACCTTGGTCTCTTCTAGGTTGAGGTGTTTTAGACCGAGGATAAGGACTATTAGTTCTTCCCGGGGGAGGAGTTTTAGACCTTATTTTGGGTTTAATAAATCTAACTCCGGGTTTTAAAGAAGGTTTATAAAAACATTTTACCTTATCATCACTCGCAATCGGAATTTTAGTATTGTTAATAAGTATGAATTTTTATTTTGAAAATGAGTTTGATTCTACCAATTTTTCTTTCAACTCTATCTTTTGTGCTTTTACAAATTTTACTTGTTTGGTTTTACTAGAAGATCCTTTGGTAAAATTAAATCCTAGACCGGTTTTATCTCCAGAGGGTTTTTGTGAACTTATTATTTTCTTAAGTGAGTGACTACTATTATCAAATTGATTTAGCCTAGATATTTCTTCCTTAAGTTTTTCATTTTCAAACCTAAGGTCTTGGTATATTTTGCATTCATCACTAACTTCCTTATCCTTTTCTAATCTAGATATTTATATCTAATAGTTCCAAGTACTATCATTTTCTAAATTGAACTTCTAGCTTATTTTAGACTATTTATTTTTAGCCAAGGACTTTTAGTCCAACTTTGCATAGACGACTATATTCACTAACTAATCTTTTTTGTTAAAGATTATTGGTCATTACTAAAGTATTTGGTTCGAAGACAATCAATCGATCTTTAGCCAGTAAGACAATTTTTCATCATTTGTCTTCTTCTCTTCATATTCGTCACTATCACTCCAACATCCTCTAACAAAAGCTATTTGATTATAGATTCTCGATGATTTTAGACATTCACCAATGAGATGATTTTGTAGATCCCAATTCAATAGATCTTTCTAGCCTGTTTAAGGGTTGTAGTTAATATGAATAATTTCACACTAACCACAGAAGAAACAATGACTAAGAACACTATAAGTTATGCGGAATCTAACTTATAATGCTAAGAGGAACAATGAAGATTGATAATTAAACTTTTATATCGATTACTAACTATGAGAATGACAATGAACTTATGTCTCTAACTATGCCGTATGGTTCCTTTTATACACCAAGGAAAACCCTAATCTTGGCTTACAAAACACGTAAAAGATAATGCATATCTTTTCCTAACATATCTCATGCATATCTTATAAACGGTACTAACTATTTAATACTAGCGGTACTAACTATATCGATCAGTACTAACATTTTGTACTGTCGGTACAAAATACAACTAACAGTACTAAGTATATAACTAACGGCACTAAGTTAGGAATGTATAATTCCCAACAATTCTCCCCTAAACATGATTGTTGAACTTGTTTAACTTCATTTTTCTTTTATTTAAATTCCTTGAACTTTATGGAGGATGTATCCAAACACTCTGTCAAATCACTAATTTCATGTTTCTTTTTAGTACCTTTGATCTTTTCAGTATCATTCTTGGATCTTTACTTTTGAATTCATGTAACATTATCTTGATCTCTTTAGTATATTTCAATTCTTGTCTTTCCAATTAATTTACTTGTCTGCAACACAGCTACATCATCCCTGCAAAAATCCAACTATGTTAGCTTTGTAGTTTTTGGCAAACTACCAGCTATAAACGGGTTTGATAATATTTTACCAGCCGTTTGCCCTGGGATAGCCAATTCTTCATTGTAAACAACAAGGTGAATTGATAACCTTATAGTTTTTGGTAAACTATCAACCATCAACAGATTTAATTAATCTTTACCAGGAACTGTTTGATCCTGGACTAGCCAACTCTTTACTAAGAAGCAAGGTGAGTTGAGAACCCTACAATTTTTGGTAAATTGTCAACCATAAACAGATTTGAGAAGTCTTTACCATAAGTCGTTTGCTTATGGACTAGCCAGTTCTTTTGTCTATTAAACATGGTGAACTGAATACCATATGTTGTGTGGTGGATAGCCAACACCCAAAATCTTCTCACTTCCATTCATAGCATTACTCTTCATCAAGCTGTTGCTTAATAAATTTTACCAAATGTAAGGCAGCAATGCTTTCCTCTTCAACCTCTAATCCTAAATCAAGCATTTTTTAAAGCAATTCCTAAGGGAGAGGATACCTTCTTTCAACTAGCATGTGGATGACTCTTCCAGCTTTAAGCTCTAATATGTAGACTGCACAAGCTTCATACAATCACCATCTGACAATCTCCCACTCTTGTTGATTGTTCCAGAAATCACCTTGTTCATTTTCTTCTATTGTGGATTCCATCATAATCTTCAAGTCTCCCCAAAGAATAAACTCAATACCTTCTGGTGTGATTTCTAAATACTGCTTTACTACCAATTCATTTAGATGAAATAAATCATGCCTATGAAAAATATGTAGTACAATCTTTAGATAGCTGAATGCCCTGAAGTTCCCATTAGCTCTGTAGACAACAAGGTCATCCCCATCTGGTGATGAAACCTTGTGTAACTTAGAAATAACTGATTTTGTCTCCATAACCTCACTATCTATGGTACTGTCAATTGTAACAATCCTTAGGCATTTTCTATGTTCATCATCACTATCATCATTTGGCTGTGGTCTTGGCCTTTTCCTAGCAATCATCTTAATATGACCACCTTTTCTTTTCTTTATACCTTGCTCTGTCACTTCTTGCTTAGTAGGTACCTTTGTTGTGCCTTCTTTCTTTGGAACTTCTTTAACAACCCTCTTCTTTAATCTCTTCTTCTTAGGGTCTTTAGCTTCTTCATTCATTTCCTTAATCTTTCTTTCATCCTTAATAGAATCAACAACAATGAAACTATCATCAAACCTTTTTTCTTTTCATACAACACCTTTATCTCTTCAAAACGTTTGGTCTTCAAATCAGCATGCTTTTTGTTTTCAACATGTTTCAAATATGTCATCATTTGACTCCTAAGCTAATTTCTTTTAGGTGGTTTACTCCTGATAGCTTCAGACCATTGTTGAGCAAGAAATTTTCTTTGGGCAGCAATGGTGTCATGAAGAAATTTAGCTCTCTGCTTAATAGTAAACTTCTCTCTCTTCCTTTTGAAGCTCCTTAGCAAGAATCCTGTCTGCATTAATTCTTGCATGAATGAAATTATATTCATTGGTGAGTGCAGCCTTAGAAGCTTCTTCTTCATTTAACCTTTTCTTATCCTCTTCAGCTTCCCATTCCTCTTAAACTTTTTGGCTATTTCTTCATCATTAGCAAGCTGTTTGAATTTCTTTTCAGCTTCATTGACTCCTTCTGATTCAGCTTCTGACTTAGCTTCTTCCTCAAGAACTTTCTTGGTTTTGTCTTTAGGATCAATCTTATGAAGAGGCTTCAATGTCAATACAGATCTTGTTGAAGTAGGCCTTAGTCTATCAGACTCTTCAGCATCCAATCTCCACTCCTTTTTGTTTTGCCTTATTTTGGCTCATGGATACCAAAAATTCAGCAATTGTTTCATCATCTCCAAAGACTGTTGAAGTAGGTGCTGAAGTTGTTGTTGGGGTTGTTGGAGTAATACTTTATCCATCTCTTGGCTCAGCAGTACCTTCATCCACTTTGTCGGTACTAACATCTTGCTGGTCGGTACTAACTTCATGCTTGTCAGTACTAACTTTATGCTTGTCAGTACTAACTTTAGCTTCAGTACTTACTCCCTCTTCATTGTAAGCTTCAGTCTCCATGTATTCCATTGCATCAAGATCTTCAAGATCATCAAAGACTTGATCCTTGTATACAGATTTGGCTGATTTTCTCCCCTGTTTAGATACAAACTCCTTCTGTATCCTCTGTTTCTTCAAAGATCTCTCTCCTGCCAATCTTTTCTTCATGGAAACACTCTTTATCCAGGCTTTGTGGTGAGTGATAACAGGTCTAGCCTTCCTCTTAAGCTTCTTAATTTGAGCTTTCAAAGCCTTAATTTCTTTAGCTTGATCTGTAACCTGTGTACACAAAGAGACAAAGAGATCATTTACACTTTGGAGTGTCAGGTCATCCTCATTCCCTGATTGGGATCTATCACTAGATGACTAACCTCCATGATTCTTACTAGAACCCTCTGGATTTAAATTAGGTGTAGGAATATAAGGTAAAGGTCTAGGGGATGGGTCAATTTGTGCCTGAGGTTGGTCTGCACTTGGGTGAATAGGAGAGGGTGTGGGTTTAGGTTCAGATTGTCTTTCTGAAACCTCACCCTCATCCCATGTTGGTTGAACCAACATAGTAGGAAACAGAGGTGTCACTTTCCCAAAAAAATGTTTACCCTTTCTAACCATAAATGAGAAAACCTTAGAAGTTTAGGCATTAACAAGAAAGTGATCTAAAGGCACATGCACATTCTTTAGCTGTTTGCCCAAAAAGATTGAAATAAATCTTGGATACATAACAAACTTTTTCTTTGCATATAAATGTCTGATCATACCATCAAAAACTAACTTTGAAAAATTATATTTTTTATTAGTGGCCAAACAAATCATTGCTGTGGCAATATTAGTGGGAATTTGATCCCAAGAGGTACTTTTAGAACTTATGCAATGATTCATTGTATGAAAGAAAAATTTCCATTGAGGTAAGAATAGGGCTTTATTGAATGTTAAGATGGTTAAATCCCCCTCAAACCCCATTAACTATATAGTATCAAATATAGCCTGATTATTCAAAACATCTATCCCATCAGCATCATCGAAAAGAAGATCACTTCTTATTGATGCTTCTGAGATAGTTACAGGCTTGCCAGCAACTTTAGCATTAATATACCTAACATTATTGATTGTTTTGGATTTAGCAAACATCCAAAACTGTTCAACAAATGTAGTAGAGACTACAGGACTTACAGTGAGAGCATAGTGAATAGAGCTTCGCGTAAGAAAGTCTATAATCTCATGGAACTCTGTATTCCCATCAGTCTGCTCCAAACAAGCAATCATGTTATGTTTAGGGCATGATTCAAGAGTAGCCATAGTTGTAGGATTTATGATCATCGATGATTGAAAGATTAGGGTTTGTTAGAAGAGAGCGATTAAGAGAGATTAAGTATGTAAAGTGTGCAATTGAGATGGGTTTATATATGGTAAACAAACCCAAGAGCGAAGAAACCGTTATAATTTACACTTTAGACCCTTGGCGGTATTTACTCCAACGGCTCTTTAGCGGTACTATCTTTGCCCAGCGGTACTAAAATTGCACTAGCGGTACTAATTTTTGTCAAACTAAAATTTAACAAGTTTGGCAATAAGAGTGCTTGAGTACCATCTATACATCTCTTCAAGGACTCTCTATAACCCAAATAACTTCATGAAAAGCATCACCATGGTCAAGATCCTTCTTCTCATAGAGTAGTTCATACAAATTGTACAACAAGTCATATTACCTCCCCTTAACTAATACAGCCTATTGATTGATCATCCCAATAGTAACAAACAAGAACATCAATCTACTTACATCAAATGCCTTGGTCAAAAGATCAGCTACATTGTTATCTGTGTAAATCTTAGATACCTGGATCAACTATTTTTCATAAGCACCCCTTATGAAATGGTGCCTAATTTCTATATGCTTGGTCTTGGAATGAAATACTCGGTTATTGACAATGCAAATAGTGCTTTCATTGTCAATATAAATCCATGTATCCATAAAATTAAACCCATAATCAAGCATTTGGTTCTGAATCCACAAGACTTGTCCACAGCAATGTGCAGCAGCAACATATTTAGCCTCTGTAGTAGAAGTAGCCATAATTGTTTGCTTCTTGCATTGCCAGGAAATTAACCTATGACCAAGAAATTGACAACCTCTTGTTGTGGATTTCCTGTCAAGGTTAGCACCACCATAGTCACTATCTGAATAAGCTACGAAGTTAAAAGATGATTCTTTATGATACCAAAGGCCTAGGTTAGGTTTGGCTTTGAGGTACCTAAAGATCCTCTTCACAGCATAAATGTGTAAAGTTTTAGGAGTAACTTGAAACCTACTACAGGCACAGACAGCAAACATAATATCAGGTCTATCAGCAGTCAAGTACATTAAAGATCCAATCATGGACCTATAAAGATGCACATCCATATCAACTGCTCCTTCATCTTTAACCAATGGCTTATGAGTCTCAATAGGAGTAATAGCATGCTTCACACTCATGAAATCAAACTTCTTCAGGATTTCTCTAACATATTTATCCTGACTTATAAAAATACCATCTTCTTTTTGTTTGACATGTAATCCAAGAAAGAAGGTGAGTTCTCCCATGGAACTCATTTGAAACCTTTTCTTCATCAATGCCTCAAACTCATCACACCAAGACTTCCTTGTAGAACCAAAAATAATATCATCCACATATACTTAGACTAGCATGATATCCTTCTTGACCTTCTTTATAAAGAGAGTCTTGTCAATGGTTCCTCTTCTGTATCTACTTTGTTCCAAGAAAGCAGATAAAGTGGCATACCAAGCTCTAGGAGCTTGATGTAAACCATATAAAGGCTTGACAACTTTGTAGACCTTTTAAGGATGCTTAGGATCTATAAAGCCTGGAGGTTGAGACACATAAACTTCCTCATCAATGGTGTCATACAGAAAGGCACTCTTCACATCCATCTGATAGACTATGAATCCCATATAAGAAGCAAAGGCCAAAAAGATCCTTATGGCTTCAATCTTGGCCACAAGAGCAAAAACCTCATCATAGTCTATTCCTTCCTCCTGTCTATATCCCAAGGAAACAAACCTTGCCTTATTTTGTACTACAACACCTCATTCATCCTTCTTATTCATGTAGACCCACTTACTTCTAATTGCCCTCTTCCCATTAGGCAAATCTACAAGAATCTATACCTTCTGAAGCTTAAATTGCAATAGTTCTTCTTGTATAGCATCAACCTAGCTTTCATCTTGAAGAGCTTCAAAGATCTTTTTAGGTTTAATTTGAGATAAGAAGAAAGCAAACAAGCAGTGTTGAAAGTCCTTGTAATTAATTCTTCTTTGCTTTTGAATATAGCTCACCAAAGCATAGGCTTCAGCACTTTTGTTCACCTTGCTCCTTGTTTGAACTGCTGAATTTAGATCTCTAAGAATTTAAGTTTTAGGATGAATGGTGTGTATTCTGGATGAGGAAATAGGACTAACATTCACAGTTGTATCAAGATTTGTGAAGTCAGCCACTGCACCCTCATCATCATAAGATGCATTAGAAAAGATTCCATGACTTGGATTGTCATAGATATCATCATGAGCAGGTATTTATAAATCATCTTGATCTTCATAATTGATTGACACAGGGGAAAATGATTCACCAGTACTAAGGACACTTAAAGGGCTAGCAGTAATAACTGGTGTGCTAATAGTCTAACAGTTTTAGTACCGCTAGCTCTTGCATCTCTTCTTTGATGAAGCAAATCCTCAGTACCTTGAGCAACCTCCTTTCTAAGAGCATCAATTGAATCATTTGCTTCCTTTTCTTGTCTCTTAAGCCTTTCAAGCTCCTCAAGAAAGGCTTGTTCTGCCTTATCTACTGGCTTCTCTTTGGACTTCAGGCTAGTATCTTTCTTGGACTTGTCATCTCCATTCTTTATTTCTAAGCTCCTGATAGTTGAAGTAGAAGAGGACCATGATAGTAGGACACAATATTCTTGAACAGGTTCATCTTCTAAATCAGAATTTCCTACATCAGTATAAACTTATGTACCTGCACTGTGATTAGTTTCTTTTGGACCTGCAGGTTTGTTAGCTTGATTTTCTAATCTAACAGGCTGATAGTTCATAGAATCTGTTAAGTAATCAAGATCAAATAGCCAAGTATGTTATTTTCCTATAACATTAGGTTTATTCTCTAAAAACTGTACACGCAGGTTTTCTTTAACTCTCTTGGTTTCTAGATTATATACCATGAAAGCCTTGCTACTTAGAGAATACCCAACTAAGAAACCTTTATCATCCTTTCCCTCAAACTTGCCTAGGTGGTCAATGGTGTTCAAGATGGTCACGTGGAACCCAAAAGGTCTTATATAGCTTATGATTGGTATTTTACCAATTATAAGCTCATAAGGAGTCTTATTTTGAGGTTTGGTCACTAATACCCTATTAAGGACATAATAGGCAGTACTAACTGCTTATGCCCAAGAAGTGTTAGGTAAAAATGAATCTGCTAGCATAGTTCTAGCAGCCTCAATTAGAGTCCTGTTTTTCCTTTCAGCAACTTCATTTTGCTGCTGAGTTCTGGCATTACTATATTCCCTCTTGGTCCCTTTTGACCCACAAAATTTAATTATGTCCCTATTCTTGAATTCTATACCATTATGACATCTAATAGTTTTAACCTTTTTGTTTAACTGGTTTTCAACTTGTCTTATAAAGTCCTTAAGGATTGCACTAGTTTCATCCTTAGTTCTTAAAAAGAATACCTAACTAAACCTGCTCAAATCATCAGTGATAACCAGGCAGTAAGTCTTATGGTTTATACTCCTTACAGATGTAGGTCCAAATAAGTCCATATGTAAGAGTTGTAAAGGCTGACTAATAGAGGTCACTGATTTGGCCTTACAGGAGGCCTTGTGTTTCTTTCCTTTCTGACAAGCAACACAAGTGTGGCCATTTTGAAAAACCTTAGAAGGTAATCCTCTAACAAGGTTTCCCTTCACAAGTTTATTTAAAATTTTAAAGTTAACATGACCCAATCTCCTATGCCACATGTTAGATTCATTAACTGTGGCCTTTGCAATTAACAAGCTAAACCTCCAGTAGGAATAATGTTCTCTAAATTGAAACTGTACATATTGTTTAGTCTAGGGATTTTAAATAATACTTGATTTTCATCAGGTAACTTAAATTCAGGAGACAACACAAGACATTCAGTGTCCGTGAAGAGAACCTTGTTTTTTTGTCATACATTTGTGAGACAAAAAAGAGATTAAACTGTTGTAGTTCTTTCATAAAGGACACATCCTCAAAATCTAACTTTCTAGTTTTTATTTTGCCTTTACCAGTGATATAACCTTTACTACCTCCAAATGCAAAAGGGCCTCCATTATAGTCTTGATAATCAACAAGATAGGCCTTGTTACTAATCATGTGCCTAGAACATCCACTATCAACAATCCCTTTATTCTTCAAGGCTTTTTGTGGATCATCCTACACATGAAAAATAAGAGAAATTAGTTTCTCTTTGGGACCCAAGCCATTGTTTACTTGGGTCTGCCTAGAGGATCAATGAATTTAATTGTCTTATAAGAGCATGATCCACTACTATTCTTGGATTTGTAGGTAAATTCATTTTGTTTATAATCCCAAAACCAGCATGCTGAGGACTTAACAACATCACCCTTGTATCCCCTAGCAGTATTAACCACTGCTTGTGACCCAGCAACATTAACATGATTTGCATTTGAAGTATTAGTCTTTTGTTTCCAAATCATGTTATTGGTTATTGTTTGATTCTGAAAGGGTCTTTTAACTGGTGAATGAGATTTTCTAAAAACATTTTGTCTTTTATATGCATCATTCTCATTTGATTTTGGTGACACAGGTACAAAATTTCTTTTAGCGGTATTAACTTTTCAAAGTACTGCTTGCTTTAAGAAATTTTGTCTAGGAGTATTAACTGGAATTTTACCAGTTCTAGTTAGTACTATTGTAGGAACAAATTGGTTTTGATTATTTACTCTTTGCACATTGTTCCATACAGGCCTACTTTCCCTTAGACTAGTACCCTTACATACCCTTTTGTTTAGTTCAGCTTGTTTAGTCATCCTTTTTTTCATGAAAATCACAATCTCTAATAAGATGGCTAAAACTACCATACAAAACATGCTTTTCTAGTAAACCCATATCCCAAACCCAGACATTAAACCATTGTAATCTTTCCTATCAACTTTAGATCTTTGACTATATGTGTGTTGTTCTTTAACAGTTTCCCTAGGAGTTTTTACATGCTTATCAGTACTAACAAATGTAAAACTAGGTTGTTCTTGTTCTTTTAAAGGTGTAGACACACAATCATCATCAATATCTGACTCATACTCCTTAATGATAGGAGCATCAGACCAGACTTTAGGTTGATTTACTACATTAGGTTCATTAACAACTGGTTTAGGCATAGATTCAAGTGTTTCTACACTAGAATTTGACTCACAAGTATCAAAATCACTAGTCAATTCACTAGACTATTTTGGACCATATGTAAATTTTGAGTAATCTATTTCAACATCAGGTCTAGATGGCATGTAATTCCCTATCATAGGTGGGGATACTGCATGCATTCCTTCTGTTAGAAACCTATCATACAAAGGGCTAATTTTCTACATCACTTTCCTTATTCATAAACACACTTTGTAAAACTTCATTTTCATAACTCAAAATGCTTCCATATCTGTGATCTCCATACCCAAACCCACATTTATCATTAGCACTCATTTGAGTATTTAGCAGTTTACCAAGATTTTTTAAAGAGTTTTGCCAATTTTCAAACTTGGTTTTTAGTTCATCTTTTTCTTTAAGAGTTTCTGCTAATAACTTCTTATGGTATGTAAGCACATCAGTTTTATCATCTAGATCAACTTTCATAAATTTTATCTTTTCTTCATACCAAAGTTGATTTTGTTGATAAGAAACTAATTGAACCTCTACCTTTTGTAAAGCTTGAGTATAAGCCTATATTTCTATGCTTGCATCACCAAGTTATTCTCTTTGTTCATCATATAATTTTTTAAGTTTAGTATATGATTTTACACATTCTTTTGAATAAGAGGTTACCTCAGTGTCTGAACCTGAATTGCTGAAAGCCATTAGAGCAAAGTTATCTTCCTCATCTTCTGCATGAGCAGTCTAGTCAATACCTTCTCCATCAAGATTTATCAAGGCATTGGATTCCTCCTGCTTTTTAGGTCTTCTTGCATTATCTTTAGTTTTATACCTAAAGTTCTAAGAATATTTTCTCTTGCTGTCTTGATTCCCCTTGGATCTGCACTCTCTTGTAAAATGCCCTGTTTTGTGACAATTGTAGCACTCTACGTTGGTTTTGTCAAATCCAATTGGTTCTTTGGCATCAAACTGTATCTTTCTGCCTGACTTCTTATGAAACTTCTTCAATCTCATGGATATCATGGCCACCTGCCATTTTAAGTCCATTTCTTCTAAGTCAAACTCATCAAGTTGTTCCAAATCATCATGATCCAATTGTGGATAACTAGATTGATTAGAAATGAAGGAGGATTATGAAGGAATTTCCTTTTGTGAGTTATGGCCAGAAATAGTAGAAGCAACAAAAGCAGTACTAACATCATTAGTACTGTCAGTACTTTTAGAAGAAACAAAAGCAATATTCTGTGTACTTAAGGATGATCCAGTAGAGCCTTTAACATCAGACTCAAAGACTCTAAGATTATTATAGAGATCATCAAAACTAAGACTGTCCATTCCTGGTTTAGTTCTCATAACTAAGGATACTTGTGACCATACAGAAGGTAAAGATCTGAGGAACTTTTGATTTGCATCTTCAGTTGATACACCTTCACCATGAATTTCCAGTTGACTTAAAAGACTTTGGAATTTGTCATAGCCATTGTCCAGTCCTTCTGAGTTGGATATAGAGAAACCTTCAAAAAGCTGCTTCAGAATGTACTTCTGCATCTTCTTTGACTCATCATTACCACCAAATCTAGATTTAATAGCATCCCACATCTCTTTTGCATCTGTCATCTTATGAAACTTTGCTAGGTAATCTTCTGGTAAAGCCTGGAGTAAGGTGGTCCTTGCTTTCCTTTCTCTTTCCATAGCTAGAGTTTTTTCAGCAATTTTGGGTGGCAACACCTTCATTACCCAATTAGTATCTGTAGTGATTTTTACAGGACCATTACCCTTTTGAATGACTTCCCATAAAGGATAGTATGTATGAGCTAGGTAATGCTCTATCTTCATAGCCCAGATATCATATTCTACCTTCTTGAGAATAGGAAGTTTTACGGTAGACATGGTGTGAGGGGTTTATGACACAACTGGTGTTTGGGTTTGTGGAGGTGGTAGGGGTGGTGGTGGTGGAGTACTACTTTCTGGTCCTGACATTGATAAGATTTGAAGAGTAAGGGTTTATGGAAAAGATTTGATCTAGTTCTTCTTATTTAGAGTTTCTCTACCAGCTTTGATACCACTTGTAGATCCTAATTCAATAGATCTTTCTATCCCGTTTAAGGGTCATAGTTAATATGAATAATTTCACACTAACCACAGAAGAAACAATGACTAAGAACACTATAAGTTATGCGGAATCTAACTTATAATGCTAAGAAGAACAATGAAGATTGATAACTAAACTTTTATATCGATTACTAACTATTAGAATTGACAATGAGCTTATGTCTCTAACTATGCCGTAGGGTTCCTTTTATACACCAAGGAAACCCTAATCTTAGCTTACAAAACACATAAAAGATAATGCATATCTTTTCCTAACATATCTCATGCATATCTTATAAACGGTACTAACTATTTTATACTAGCGGTACTAACTTTATCAACCAGTACTAAGATTTTGTACTATCGGTACAAAATACAACTAACAATACTAAGTATATAACTAACGGTACTAAGCTAGGAATGTATAATTCCCAACAGATTTGGATCACCACATTTAAAACATTTCCTTATATTTTTGGAATGGCTTTCTTTCATTGTGTGGTTGTCGTACAAACCTAGTTCGTCTTTTGAAAAATTTCTTAAAGTTTCTTACAGCCATGGCGTATTCTTCATCTTCACTATCGGAACTTGAGCTATTTTCATCACTAGATTCCTTTCTAGCCTTCAATGCAATAGATCTATTTTGTTCTCTTTTGCTTTCGACCGTCTCGGAATCTTTCTTTATTTTTTCTTCATGAACTTTCAATTCCAATGAGTTCATCAAGTGGTAGATTTGTTAGATTCTTTGATTCTTCAATAGCCGTAACTTTTACACGCCATTTAGGATGAAGAGCCCTAAGAAATTTCCTAACACAATTCTTGCTAGAAAAACTTTCATCAAGTACTTTTAAGCTAGTAATAATAGTGTTAAATTTAGCAAAAGCATTATCTATTGATTCCTCTTCCGAAATTGTAAATTGTTCATATTGTTGAACAAGAAGATCTATTTTATTATCTCTGACTTGATTATTACCTTGGTGAGATACTAGTAAAGAATTCCAAATATCTTTTGCGGTTTCACACATAAAAATTCTTTCATATTCTTTACGTGGCAAAGCATTATAAATTACCATTTTAGCCTCGTTATTTTTAGAAAGTTCTCTTTTTAAATCATTGTTTTGTTTATCAAATGGTACTATTTCATCCTTTTTAGTTTCGGGATTATTTTGAAAAGGAAGGAAATCACCATTGGTAATAATATGCCAAAGATCTAGATCTTTTGATTTCACATAAGTTTCGAATCTATTTTTCCAATAAATAAATCCATCTCTTTCAAATAGTGGTGGTCTTTGCATAGATTACCCTTCTAAATATTTTTCCGAATCCATAGATCGATTCAAGTTTTAAAATACAATCTATTTTAAAAATCTTGTTTAGCGTGGCTCTTGATACCAATTGTGGAAAACTAGAAGGGGGGTTGAATAGTTTACCGCTTTTTAATTTAAAGTTTTAAAATGTTTGTAAAAAATTCTAGATTCGACTTTATGTGAATTCAACACTTGTACAATATAAACAATATACTTATGTAAACAATTAATAAGATAGTATGAGAAAATTATGCAAGACAAGAGATAAGAGTAAGAACAGTCAAACCATAACGCGAGGATTTATAGTGGTTTGGTAACGAAGCACCTCTTCTCCCTACTCCACTCCCCGAGCATCTAACTCGAGAGTTTTCTTCACTATGTCAACAAGCTCCCTTATGGCGGAGAAAACTATACACAACGTTGCTTACACCGATTTACGACACAAAGGTAAATGTCGAGTTCTAATCTTAGCTAGAACCAATCTATCACAACACAACTTCACGACTTGTTCACGACTTCTTCACAACTTCAAGACTTCTTCACAACTTTGTAACATCACTTCACCACACTACTTATATCACAACTATCTAACACTACTTGGTAAGATCACCACGATCTAACTATACTTACAAAGATCGACAAGATCTAGCTACTAAACACAAATACAAGATATACAGATGATTTACAAATATGTAATATGAATGCAACAAGATTGCTATGCACACTAAGGTGCAATACTTCTTCACTTGATGATGGAAGTATTCTTCTCTTGCACATGAGGAATTAATCTTTAATCACTTGGAAACAAAGCTTTATGATTAAATGATCAAAGGATTTTAGAGAGGATATGTGGGCTGTTTTGTGCAGAAAGAATGAGTGCCAAAGGTGAGAAAATTATGGGAAAAAGTTTAGTATTTATAGGACAAAGTAGGGGAGCGTCTACCTAGGGGCGGTCCCCTTAAATAGGTGGGCGATCCCCTTAAAATTAAGGGGGCCGCCCGTGTATTTAAGGGGGCCGCCCTAGGCTAGGGCCTCCCTAGTTTGTCTTTTGTGTAGGGGGAATTTTAACTTTTCTAGCCGTTTTAGGTCCGAAAAATTAAATTTCAAAAAGTTTATTTTTGAATAAAACATTTCTTTTAATTGTAGAAAATGTTTTGTAAGTTTATAAAAATGTTTACAATATTTTATAAAAGTGTGAGGTTGAATAAAAATTTCCTTTGATCATAAAATGAATTAAGCATTATTTATTCATACATTTAAGTGATATTATTTTCGAAATGAATGTTTACTACGAATTACTTGTTTACGTTTAATTTTACATTGAACGTTTTTATATTTTGTGATTATCAAAACGTAAAGATATGAAAAATATTAGTAATGTTTTTTGGCATTATATCTTATTTTGTCAACAAAACCATTCCAGCATGACCCAGCGAAGCAAGAACATTTTGAGCAGTACCAGAAGGGGCAATATCACGGAGGTCTTCACACCAAAGATGTTAGGGGATCGAGTAAAATGTCAGAGGCTGCTCGTGCTCGAGAGAGAATGGAATTTGAGGCTGCTGCAGAGGCAGTAACACATGGAAAATGGGGAAAAGAAAGTCAATCTTTCAGTCAACAGATTTTGGGTGCATCAGCTGGTAGAGGGTTACAGTTCACT
This sequence comes from Tanacetum coccineum, assembly GCA_026074375.1. Taxonomy (NCBI): domain Eukaryota; kingdom Viridiplantae; phylum Streptophyta; class Magnoliopsida; order Asterales; family Asteraceae; genus Tanacetum; species Tanacetum coccineum. The sequence continues at coordinate 61,718 of BQNB010019261.1, forward strand.
TCGGGCGGAACAGAGGCATGTATTATTTCTTTAAAAGAAACAATGGTTTTATAAATTCAGGATCTAAAATAAATCTTGTGTTTACAGAACACCCAAGCCAGTCTAGCTGAAGAACTAATCAAGCTGAGAAGGTGGAGTTTCTCATTTGATCGAATTCCATGCAAAGAATTTTGACACCAAGAAAATCAAAATTTGATTCGAATAATGAAGGTCAAAGTGTATCGGATCCAATTATTTTACTTTATTTTACTAATGTAAATTTTGTTTTCAGACTAATGTAAAGTTTGTACTAATTATTACAATTTTTTTTTATTTAAAATCATGTCACATTTGCATTTCAAAAAATTGACTTTATAATATGATTGAAATAGATGTTGATGCCTTAATCATAGTGGCAATTACTATACTACACATTTTAGAATCTAAACGACGGCGTTTTTTGACCACGTCCA